>JANTQI010000033.1:0-33384 GCA_032988985.1 Emmonsiellopsis sp. PD_5 | reverse complement strand
ATCAAAAGACCCAAACCCCATACATAAGACGTGGTATATCCAACCCCTTTCTTACCCCCCCCCTCCCCCCCCCCCGTCATCTTCTATAAACCACCTACAGCATCGGCTTCAAATCCTCCGCAACCTTAAACGGCGCCTCCGTCTTCGCGCGCACCTCATCAACCGTAACCCCCTCCGCAATCTCCACCAGCGTCAGCCCATGCGTGAAATCAACATCAAACACACACAGCTCCGTGATGATCCTCGACACGCACGTCCGGCCCGTGAGCGGGAACTCGCACTGCTTGAGGATCTTCGGGTTGCCCTTCTTGTCCGTGTGTTCCATCGTGACGACCACCTTGGTGTATGCCGGGTTGGAGACGAGGTCCATGGCCCCGCCGAAGCCCTTGATTTTACCCGGCAGCATCCCTATATCGTGTTAGTTAGGTATATAAGAAGGGAGAGGATGAACATACAGTTCGCCAAATCCCCCCTAGCAGAAACCTGCATCGCGCCCAAAATCGTCAAATTAATCCTGCCCGACCGGATCATGCCAAACGACTCATCGCTCCCAAAGCACGACGCGCCGGGGAGCAGAGTAACCGTCTCCTTGCCCGCGTTGATCAGATCGGCATCCTCCTGGCCCTTCTGCGGGTACGGTCCGAGTCCCAAGATGCCATTCTCAGACTGCAGCTGCACCTCGACCGAGGGGTCGACGAAGTTGGGCGCCAGCATCGGCATCCCAATGCCCAGATTGGCATACATGCCATTCTTAAACTCCTTCGCCGCGCGCCGCACAATGCGCTCCCGCTTGCTGGCCGTATCCCCCTTGCCCAGCGCAGACATGTCCGCCTCCTCTTTGGCGAACGTGAACTTCTCAATCTTCTTCTCCGTGGTGCTCTGGATAACGCGCTTGACATAGATGCCGGGAAGATGCACAGCGGTGGGCTCAATCTCTCCAACCTCGACGATATTCTCCGCCTCGACAATAGTCATCTTCGCATTCCGGCCCATGGCGCCGTTGAAGTTCTGCGCCGCGTAGCGGAACTGGCAGTTCCCCAACCTATCGGCCTTCCAGGCCTTGACAAAGGCATAGTCACCCTTGATAGATTCCTCCATGACATAGCTCTTGCCGTCGAAGACCTTGACGTCACGCGGCGTGCCGTACGACGCAATACTGCCGTCACTATTATGTCTCAGCGGGAGCTCACCAGTCTGCACGACAGTTCCAAATGCCGCAGGGGTGAAGAATGCCGGGATTCCCGCGCCGCCAGCACGACACCGCTCAGCCAGGGTACCCTGCGGCGTGAGTTCGAGCTCGATCTGCCCGCCCAGATACATGCGTTCAAAGGTCTTATTCTCGCCGACGTAGCTGGCGATCATCTTTTTGATCTGGCCGCTGGCGAGGAGGAGGCCGAGGCCGGCGCCGTCGACGCCCGCGTTGTTGCTGACGGCGGTGAGGCCCGTGATGGACTTGTTGGCGTGCACGGCGTTGATCAGGGTGTCTGGTACGCCGCAGAGGCCGAAGCCGCCGGCTAGGACGGTCGAGTTGGATTTCATGTCCTTGAGGGCTTCGGCGGCGGAGGGGAGGACTTTGTTGATGTCATTGCGGCGGAGGGTGCTGGAGAAGGTGCGGATGAGGAATTGTTGGTGCTGGGCGTGGGAATGTTAGTATAGAGAGCTCTTGGGGGAATCGACTGACGCATAACTTACCTTTGAAGGGTTCGAGAAGCCCCGGGCAACCCGTAGATAGAACGACATTGTGACTGACACTCTCTTTGATATAGATCACGCTCCTCCAGTTAACAAGAATCAAGTATATAGGTATGGACAGCGCAAACTCGCAGGCGAAACAAAACAAAAATCCGCGGCGTTTTCTCTTCTTCTGTTTCCCCCAAAATGGAGCTTAAGGTCGGCCGGTAACCAGCCTAGCCGGCGATTTTAAAAAGGAAGCGAAGCGGAAAGCGGATCGGACAGAGGTGTGGATAAAATACGGGGAGGGGGTTCCGGTATATCGAAAACAGTTTACCGCAAGGAAGCTAGTTAAGTTGAATATTACTATGAGGCCGACTTCAGAGTCTTGTTGAAGTCTTGACTAAATAGAAATAGCTAACAATGTAGTAAGGGGATTTCGAATAAAATATGTATTTACCATCCATCGGCGTTTCGTCCTCTCCCCAAGTCCTATTTACTTACTGCCGCCGAAAACCGCCCAATAAACCACTAAAGCGGGGGCGGAATTAACCATTCCTTGAAACTCTCTCTCAGCCACGGCAAAGTGCTTAGCCGAAGCTTCCCTCTCCCAACCGATGTCAACTCAACTCGCTGCTGGCATTTTCTCCGGCAATTTTGAATTGCTGCTCAGACAGAAATATTTAACAGACGACGAATAATAACAATATATCTCCAGAGGTATATCCATCTTATATCCATCTACTTCATATTTCTGCGGCACTTCTCTACTATTTATTCATCCCACATCTATCTCCTCCGTAGCCGACTCATCTTCCGAACGCCTGCCAAGCCACAGCCATCCCCGGCTCCATAAACCCGTTGTCTGTCTCTGGCGCTGTCGGATCCGGTCTTCGGATCCGGAATATTCAAGTTCTCACGCTGCTCGTTCCGCATATTTTCTAAGGACGGCGGCGCTGGGCCGCAGCATACATACACAGCGTAACTACATATGCAGCCAGATGGCCATTGAAAATATTCAACAACTCTCAAATATAATAAAAATTAACCATAGTGGTAACTTAATCTAGATATATCCATTCCATCCCATCGCTCAGACGCCTCTAAAACATAACATACAGCGCAGATCCAACAAGTCATGTCGCGCAGTAAGGAACAACCCGTTAAGAAACAAGCTCCGAGGGCTGTAGTCCTTGATGCCCACCCCTCTCAATTGGCAAAATAAAGAGCAAAAATTCATACCACTGCTCGAGGAATACAAAAGCTAACCCCGCCGTTACTCCGTCCTATACCCATCCTATTCCCAATCTTCCAACTCGCCGTGTGTTTCGCCGTGCGGATAACGTACACAAAATCCCAAACCCAAAGACACTATCTACGGAAAAATGGCACGCAGCCTGGATAACAAAAACCAAAGGACGTTGAAACCGGGTATGTGATGAAATAAAAGTTATGAACCACTCATGTCGACGAGCTATGCTACTGGCGGCTCCGGTGGCTCGACGAGATTCGGGGCCGCATCCGAGCGACTTTCCCCGTGGACCTTCCGCTTCAGACGGTTGCGAGGTGGAGAGGGCGAGACTGCTTTCGTCGAGATGACAACCCCTACCACGACACAGACGGAAGGTTAGTTATTTTATTGTCCCATGCCGTGTTAGTAGAGGCAGCTGTGTTCTTGCCATCGATTATTTCCCTCTCCAGGACTTTATGGTCTTGTAGATCCATAGGTCTGCTGACTATGTCGTTGTACGCAGGAGGGTCTTCCATGTTGACCTCAACAACCGGCGGATCCTCCGTTTCGGGGCTCACCAACCCATTGGATTGCGGGGTGGCCATCACCATTTCCGCCGGCGTCTCAGGCACGGGCACCTGGATGTCGCGATTCACCGGCTTAACAAGGCGCTTTTCCAGAAACTCGTTGATGTATACGAGGAAGTACGGGGTGGGAGGATTGAGCATTTGTGGGTTGTCGAAAATCTCTGCCTTGTTATGAACCTCTGTAACCTCGCTATCGTTGTATTTGCGCCATATATCCTTTTCAATGTCATATATATAAATGTAGTAATGCCCGAACTCGACAGAGCCATGGTGCATGAAAACGGCATATAGTCGATAAGAAAGCTTGCGAAGGTCGGCAAACTGTGATTCAATCAATGAATTTAGGTGCTTTTCTTGCGCTTCAATAGCTGTATATCACAATTAATACAACATGTATGAATAAAAGGCGCAAGGGTAACGTACTTTTGATCTCATCGCGAGCCATATCTTCGACTGCCGTCAGGCGCGACAAGATCTCATCATCAATCTCGATCGCCTCATCACGCATGTCGGCCCACTCTTTAAACTGCATCAGATATTGAATTTGGGCCTTGGCTGCTTTGAAGACATCAGGCAGATACTCCCAATTCTATGCAACGATGCCGATTAGTTTACCCTACAGTGCAAAGTGAAGCAAGGAGAAACTATACCTCAGAGTTAACAAGCTCGGCCTTGCGAGCCGCCAATTTTCGGAGTTCTTCCTTCCATTTCCAGCACTCACGACGTCTAGCTTCTATCTCGGTATTCCCAGGCGACTCCATATACCGATCCATGTATATCCTTTCCTTTAGGTCCAAGTGGTGAGTGGACTTGAACGAAGTCTTCTTAACTTGGTCAAATTGAACGCGCTGTACTTGAATTTGAAGGACCGGGGGAAGCTTGCTAATGGTGCCGTATTGGTCCACTTCAGTTCCATCAACTTCCACTTTCTGCACATCAAAAGCTCCGTCAATAGCAGCATAGATGTCTTTCGAACCGGTAGCAACGTCAACCTTGATATCCGACCAGATTTCTTCTTTGGATCGTCTCCCACTTTTGTCGGTGATGTGTGATTTGGTCCTCCCATAAAATACACTGGACCATATGTAAGCGTTGGGCAATATAAATTAAAGTTGGATCGACTTACTCGGTTATTCTATCAAGCTGTTCTCCGTCTTGGTCTAATTTAAGAGGTCTGACAGCGCATTGGGCCTGGAAAAGAACATTATTGATCACCTCTGTGACATCTTGCTGCGCTCCGAGCTCAACTTCTTCCTTTAGTCGTTTCTCGTCAGCTTGTGCCGTTGGTCGCGGTGGCACGGGAGGCGGCCTGTTAGGCGGACTGATAGGTTCAAGTGAAGGTTTGTCATGTGCAGTTTGAAGAGGGACCCCGCTAGCCACGTCTGTCATCTCAACAAGGTTGTCTTCAACAGACGGCACTATGTTTTCTTTATCATCTGCTGTCGATGAGACTAGTGTGATCTCGCTATCTTCATCCTGGGCGACCTCTCCCATTGGATTGTCGGCCGAATTTGCGGGAGCACTGGGCGGTCCTAGGGGTCCAATAATAGGCATACCGTTTAATTCGCCCAGCCCCGGTCGTACGTTCGACACCAATGATCTCCTCCGAATAGCTGCCTCATTCGAAGAGCTAATCAAAGTTAACCTTGCCAGTTCATGCTCTGGCGTAACAGAGGGATTAGGCGAAGAAATCATGTTTTTGAATAGTCCCTGGAGCTCCCGGAGAACTACCAGCCCTGTTAGCCCTCACCCGTACATAGATAGGCAGCCAAACTTACACTTCTGGGATCGTTCTATTTCCGATCGTGACACACGCCGAGAGCCAATCTTTTTCTTCGCGACGCTTTCCTCATCCAGAGGCATTATGTTGTCATCGAAGTTGACGACCATTTCGCAGAATGGGGTTATAGTAAAGTAAAACTGGAGCAAGCTGTTGAGGTAGCAAGTGTTGCCGATATTTTGTAGTCCGACTGGCCATTCCATCAGGACGCGGTTTGTTTGCGTGGTCTCGTCTGCAAGCGAGTTACTTAGAAGGGCGCTTTGTTTCTCCTTTGCAATAACACTGAGGGCCTTTCTGTATGACTCAATCTGACCAGGGGCCTCGCTGCAACAGACGGAGAATGCCGCGAGAATGGCAGCATCATCCACAGTTCTGTCAGGGATCTGAAGAAGCCTAAATGCCTCTGCAGCATCCATCTCAGTTGCTCCTAATTCCCCAGTACTGAGGAAGTAACGCAGCGGCTCTGATTTGCGTGCCTCAGCGATCAACTCGATGGCCCTCCGTGCAATAATTTTACAGGCTGGATTGTCACTGAGCTAAAAGGCAAAAGTCAGTATTTATACACCATGAAAACGGCCGAATTCTCGTACCTTCGCAGTATACATGGAAACGATGAAATCATCCGAAGTATTGCTCTCTGCTCCAAGGAACAGCAGGGCCTGTTGGACGGTAGACACACCTATAAAGAGTTAGCTTGCGAAGGCCCGTGCTCGCTACGGGATACATACGTTCTTCAGCAGCAGACTTGATCTTTTCGCTTCTTCGACTGTCGCCGATTCGCCAGAGGTGCCTTCTCATCTCCATGTCTTTATCGGGAGAATTGCTAAGACGATAATAAAATGCCTGCAGTATATCATCATCTTTCGCACTTGAATCTCGGGAAGCGAATCCAAAATATGTATAAGCGTTCGGAATGTCATCATCGGCGTATCGACCAGACTGATACTCCGTGTCAACAGCGTCTTGTATTTTTAGGGAGTCCGTGTCGCCTCTCCAACTGGCGATAGATCGTAGACATCTAAGATAATAAGGAGCCCGCTTTGGATCTGTGTTGACCTGTCGATGATATGCTTCAATGATAAGTTCACTAGACATGTCACTCTTCGCCCCCAGGTCCTCGTAATACCTGTAACCGAGTTAGAAAAGCATTACTACCACAAAATGCATCGCTAAAACTTACGGGGCCCTTTCCATGTTTGGATTCTCTGTTCCACGAAAGCGTGCGGTATCGTCTGCCAAGTGTAAGCCCGGGACCTATTTACTGATTACCTAGAAACACCTACAGTCCAATGAGCCAAGAAGCCGGTGTATCTTCCTTATGGCAGAGTCAAGGGCCGCAAGTGGCTGCACCTCCTGCTGCTCGTGTTCGGGTCTTTGGTGAATAAGGACGAGGAGTTCGCTAGCAACGTTGTCGAGGAAAGTGTTTTGATCGTCTTCATATGGCGGTGGCGCACCAGCATTTGCACGAGGAGGGTCCCAGAAGTCACCCTGGCAGCAGGTAGGAAAGTCAGAACCAAGTCCAGGAAAAAGATAGATGAATGATGCATACCTTTCGAGTGAATCCTATAAACTCCAGAATATCCTTGCAAGGCTCTCCGGCTACTCCAAAGCAGACAACAAACCGCTTGTTTGATATGGAAATTGACTTGCTCCTCTGGCTTTCATGCAAGGCATGCTCGATGTAGATCCGGAGATTCGTCAACACAGAGATGGGAAAGGGGCGACTAAGACCCTCTAGCCGTTCAGGAAGCGCGGCCAAAGCGTCGTCGGTCCTCTGCTTGAGTAGTTCCGCACTGGTTAGGATGTTCACCCACTCCGGCGACAGGGCGGGTGAGAGCAGCTGCACGGAGACGGAAACAGAGCACTGTGGGTACGAGCAACGGAAAAAGTGAGACTCCTGCCGCTGACCCTTTACGCTGAAAGGGTTTGATGTATTTGGGTTGTTGCTATGTGTGTAGACGAGGTGATGTAATTGGCTGGGACATGGAGAGGACTCGTGCTCTTGAATTAATTTGAGCTGCAGATGATAGCGGCAGAGCAAGCAGACAGCAGAAACGCTATATACTGTCTTTGCGGCAGGCTGAAACCCGTCGGGAGGAAGTCTCGTCTGGTTACGTTTGGTGACGTAGCGATGGGGACATGCGCGTCCGGAGACAATCTCAGGATAGTAGCTATTGGTGTCATATATAACGGGGGAGATCTGGGTTAGGAGGTTGAAGCCCGAACGAGGCGGATTTGCAGGGTCGTAGTAGAGAAGGTCCTCGATGAAGCGGGGGGTAGTTTTCCCTAAGAAGCCACGCAGAATAGATATGTCAGCAAGTGCCAGACCAGAGAGAAAGAGACCCCGGGGAGCTCAGGAACCGTACCAGGCCGCCGCGGAATGTCCATGGAGGGCGCAGGAGATCCCAGCGGATCAGAATAAACCTAGCAGGACGAGTATAGGAAGCAGAGGAGTCCGAGTCGAGCGAACAACGCCTGCCAAAGCTCCGCAGCCACACGGAGGACTACTGCGCCTGGAGGAGGAGCGAGGACAGCATCAACGGGCGTAGAAAGCGCAGACAGCTCAGCACCGGTTTCTTTGGGCCGCTGGACAGCTGTGAAGTCTCTCCGCAGCTTGGGGTGCCGTGAATGAGCGGTGCGATGTGCTCGACGTTGTTGACGTAGTGGGCGTGCTGGGCCAACGAGGGGCAGCAGAGGCAGCAGAGAAATAGTCGGGGGATTAGGCACTCCTCCAGAAAGCACAAAAAGGGCGAGTCCAGCAGCAGCAGGGGGAAGAGGAGGAGTGGGATAGACACATAAAGGAGAGTGAGGTTGAGGTTGAGGTTGAGGTTGTCGATATGGAACTGGAATGCGGCTCTGGGAGCTTGGAGTTCCCCAAACGGCCGCCAAGACATTTCTGGAGCCAGCAACATTCTGCCAACATCAGCATCATCATCGCCAATTCAATTCCCACTCCCCTCCCCTCCTCCGCCCTCTCAGTGTCCGCCTCTCTTCTCTGCCGGAGCAATCATGTCTTCCCCAGCCGAAGAGACGCCCTACCACCCCCAGGATGCTATTTCCGCCACCGTCAACACCACCCTGGTGACCGGCGCTGTCGGCCTTTTTGCCTCGTCCGTGCAAAACACCCTCCAGAAGCGCAACTACGGCCCCTGGGGTGTTGTCACTAAGACCGGTGGCACAATTGCTCTGTTTGGTACGATGTCTCTCCAATGCCTGTCCCGCAAGTGTGTCGTGTGTGGTGGGGAACTTACTGACGCCGTTTTGTAGCCTCCGTCGGTGGTGCGTATCAGTTCGCCAGAATAGCAGCGGCCAACCTGCGAGAGAAGGAAGACCACTGGAACGCTGCATGGGGTGGTTTCTTTGGTGGAGCAGCCATTGGACTGCGCGGTTGGTTTGATCCTTTCCCCCATTGGGTTTGAGTCTGGGATACTGACCGTGATGTCTGTGCAGCCCGTGCATTCCCCGCCGTCCTTGGATACGGTGTCGTCGTGGCCACCGTCCTTAGCGTTTTCGAGTACACTGGAGGAAGTCTTGCCGGAAAAGGCAAGGATGTCACAGAGGATGAATTTGCGAGAAGACAAAAATTGCGGACCAACTACCGCAGTCCGATGGAGGAGACAATTGAACAGCTTGGCGAGGGAAGAGGTACGCATAGCATTCCTCCATCCGGACTATTTACCGTCGTCCCAATGGCGCTTTTACTGACCTTTTCCCAGGTATCCGTGGCCCAGGCTACGAGGAGCGACGGCGCCAGAGAATAAAGGAGAACTACGGTATTGACGTGCCTGCCACACCACAACCAGCAGGCCCATGACGGCAGCTTTCCAATATTGCATATACATTTTCCTAGCCATATCCACGTCTTTGCTTGCGTTTTCCTGTCATTTCTTCTTTGTAGCATATTTATTTTATTCTGGGGACTAGCAATCCACTGGGGTATTGTTTCCTCATTGCCCACCATCTTCCTTGTGTACCGTCCGGCGCCTTCTTATCATTTGTCACAGACTGGGCGTTGCAACAGAGAATTCGCGCTTCCAGGCTTCACCAACGGGAGGTATATCGTGTGCGGATTAAAAGCTTTCATGGTTCCTTCAGCTGCATGGAACAGCCCTCCCCAAGAGAAGGGGATTGCCATGTGTCCTTGTATAAGACAGCAATATAAACAGACAAACCTACGTTATTATTCTCTCCCTAGTTGCAGTGTTTTCCCAGCCCACACTTACACATTGTACTGGTGCGTTCCTGGTTGCAATATCAGGCACGTGATTGGCCATCAGCCACAGATGCTTTGTCATCCACCCAAGCCGCGCGGTGACGTCGACAGTTGGGGATATTTGTATACAAAAACCGAGGATATCTACAAGAACAGGCTAATGGATTGATATTGGGTGGGTGATTGGGCCAGTAATAGCAAGGGGACAGTCCTTCCACGTCATATTTATATACCCAGCCACAGCATGCAGTGGCTGGCTTCTAGAAAGCCGTGTATTTGGTTTTCAATACAGCGCCTCCATTGCACAACAACATGTAGGAGTTGGTGACACTGGGAGGGCATGGTTAGAGAAGACGAGACAAAGAACAACATTGAGATGTAGCTGTACTCTATCCAGAGAATATACACACCGTATCAAACACCCTGAAGCACTGAGAATCCCGCCGTCTGCCCCCTTTTCCCGCCGTAAACAAAGAAAAACAGCCACCCGTATTGTTGCGCGTAAGTACCACCCCATGCCGCCCGCGCCAAATCCCGCCCCAGCATTATGGGTTGGTACAAGCTGCCCATTCTCGACGTCATCCCTTCTTCTGGTTCCGTGAAGCCTATTGCCCTTTGCCCTTCCGCCGTCCCCACGATCAGTCTGGCTGTCAGTCTGCCCATCGCCGTTGTCCGCGCATTGCAGAGCTATCCAACGAATACCTGCACTCCCTATTCCCGCTCCCTATCCACTCCCAGCGGGCGGACTCTTGGAGCCCCAGCCGCCTGCCACAGAACCACATACACACATACACCATACTGTTCGACTAGTATACTTGGATAACCAAGCGGTGGGGGCCTTGTGCGAGGCGGGGGCTGCCATACAATAGCTTGCAATCGAAGCACAAACCCAAGTCCTAACCCATGGCTACCCGATCCCGCACCCCGTCCCACGATGTATATGCAGCCGCTCCCAACCCGACCGAGCCCTCGCACTTGACTCAGACATACGGTTCTGTGTCTGGTGGCGGCAGCGGTGGAGGAGGAACAGGAGGTGCTGCTGCTGCTGGTGGTGTCAGCTCGCGCCCAAACTCCTACATGGCCACCAATTCCATCGTCCCGTCTGATTTCCAGGTGAGGGGCGTGCCCGCCAACCACCACCCAGCTGTTTCTGCTACCGCCCCTTCTCAGCCGACCCGGTTCCAGGAAGACTTTACCCTCAGCCATCGGGGCTCGGTGATGATCGATGGCGCCGCTGCTCCGCATCCACATCCACATCCTCCTCCTCCGGGTGACCTGCAGCGGGCCGATTCGCAAATGTCAGTGGCTGCTCAGTCGATGCTGTTGCCATCGCGGGCGGGAACTCTGAAGAAGAAAGCGTCGTTGAGTAAGAAGGGGAGTTTGCGCAGGGGTGGGAGTCGGAGGAGTAGTCGCGCGGGCAGTGTGAAGAGTATGGAGCTTGGTGGTGACTGGAGGAATTTCAAGCCGGGGGATGATGTTGTGGATCATGATGAGAATAATGCTTTTCATATTCCTATTCCGACCACGGGGAGTCCGACGGATGTGTTGGCGGCGAGGTTTCAGGGTGAGGCATTTCCCAGCTTTATTGCCATTGTTTTGGGAATTGGTTTGGAGAAGAGCAGTAGCTAACATTCGATGCAGCCTGGCGCAAGGTATTAAAAGACCTGGTCGCCGTTTTCCGTGAAATCCAAAAGTCCTACGAAACAAGGGCGAAGCTCCTCATTACCACGTCGAATTCGATGAACAGCATTGTTTACCCCGAGACCTTCCTCACTAGTAATGGCATCGCGGAAGCTACAAACATACTGAGGGACTATAATAAGCTGGCGCTGCAGGAAACGAACAAAGCTCGGGCTCTTGAAACCGACGTCATTGTGCAGTTGACGGGCCTTAGGGCCGACCTGCAGCAGAAGATCAAGGAGATCAAAAGCCTCTCGGGTGATTTCAAGAATTCTGTTCACAAGGAAGTGGAAGGGACCCGCAAGGCGGTAGATAGTCTGCAACGCTCCATTTCGCTGGTAGATACCGATCCGTCCGCTACTTCAGGCAAGGGAGACCCGTTCCTCCTAAAGTGCGCGGTTGATAGGCAGCTCGAAAAGCAGATTGAGGAGGAAAACTACCTGCATCGCGTATGTATTGTTATGACCCATCGAATGCTAACCGTCGTAGTTGCTAACTCCCGGGTAGGCATTCCTAAACCTTGAAAGCTCAGGGCGTGAGCTAGAAGCCATAGTTGTTGGCGAAATTCAAAAAGCATACAACCTCTATGGCAACCTTCTAAGGCGTGACGCAGAGGTGGCAACCCAGGCAGCAGATCAACTATCCAATGGCCCGGTCAGCATGCCAAAGGACCATGAATGGAGCGCCTTCATCTCCAACAACGACCATCTAGTCGATCCAAAGCTGCCGCTACGACATTTTGAGAACATTACATATCCTGGAAGGGACCATCCCGCGGCTGCAGAAGTGCGTTCTGGCATGCTGGAACGGAAGAGCAAATATTTGAAAAGTTATACGGCCGGTTGGTAAGTATTTAATTTATCTTGTTTGAAGGTAGTTGCCGGTTAAGCTGATTGGTTTGGTGTAGGTACGTCTTGTCGCCAACCCATCTACATGAGTACAAGTCTGCGGATCGAATCGAGTTTCAGACTCCAGTGATGTCTTTATACCTGCCAGAGCAAAAGCTGGGCTCCCATTCCCAGGATAGTTCAACATCCCACAAGTTTATGCTCAAGGGACGACAAACTGGATCAATGCACCGTGGCCATGCATGGGTATTCCGGGCTGAATCCCACGATACTATGCTCGCATGGTACGAGGACATCAAGAATTTGACCGAGATAACCGGCGAAGCCCGTAATGCATTTGTTCGTCGACACGCACGCACTCTTAGCGGTGGGAGCTATCGTCCCGGGTCTATTAGCAGTGACGGTGCCATGGACGAAGACGAGGCCGACGAGACACCGTACTCCGCATCCGTAGACCATGTGATGCCAAACCATGGACCACCCACGGTGGATGGACAGTGGCAACGTCCTCAACCAGGTGGGCGCTTTCCAAGTGATGATGTCCAAACCAACCGACACTTACATATGCCTTATGCTCCATCTAGCCGAGAAAGCTTTGGAGACCGAAACGAAATAGTCCAACCTGGGACCCATCCGGATCATATCACCCTTGTACCTTATGACCAAACTGGCGGAAACCGTGTGGATGGAATAGTTGGACTTGAACGTCCCTCCACGGATCAGCGTCATGATAGTAATTACGGCGACTGGATGGCTCCTGCGGCTGCTGCCTCGCCAATTGCTGCATCCCAAAGGAATAACCGCATGACATACAGAACCCCAACGCCCGATGCTTCTCAGAGACTTCCCACTGGAACTTCACGGTCGCCTTCCAAGAGTGTCCGTTACAACGACCCGGAAGCCTTATCTCGCCCTAGCACTTTGGCTGATAATAGGACCAGCGTGACGGCCACCACGACTACCTCGATTATGGATAATGTACCGTACCCCAATGGGGGATTCGTCAACGGCACGCCTTTGTCGAGCCCGGCTACTACGACCGCTCCGACGAACTTTTCGAAGAATGGTCCTGAAACTAATGGTCATCCACAGTCGATAATTAGTGATTTGAGACTGCCTGGACAGTATCCTGGGCCTGGTTCTTAGGTTGACGGTGGGGGTGAGATTGGTATATACTACTGCAGGGTATTTTACAGGAGAACGGTGCTCCCCTTCCATTCCGGTGTTTTGATTTGCCATTTTTGGTTTCGTTTTTGGTTTTCAAGCCCATTCGCATCCATCCATTCATCATTATCTTCCTCTTTTCTCCACCCGTGCATGCATTCAATGATATGTGTTGCACGTTTTATTATTATTACTCCTTTTGGATTCAATTTCCTTTCTGTCTTTCTTACTTTCTTTCGGAGTTAATTTTCCCCTTCCTTCATTTCTTGGCCCGGATCGGATATCTTTGCAAGCGGATTGGGAGTTTGTGCTGTGTGTGATGTGATACCTACTATTCATTCTTACTTTCTTTTTTTATTCTTCTTATTCTTTAGCTGTTCAGATTCCCCATTCCCGTTCGTTTCTATTTGCTATCTATGTATGCTTTCTTTCCCCCCCCCCTTTTATCCAACCATCCACCTTCTATACCTCTCCCCAAGGGAAGGGCATTTCGCTTTTTCCATATCATTACAACCTAGGCAGGATAGCGAGCCCTTCTCTTTTGTTTTTTATTTCCTTTCATTTCTTTTGGAAACCCTCTCATTCCTATTGATTATCATTACTTTATTACTTTTACTTGCTTGCTTCCGTTTTTTGGCTGCTCATATTTCATACATATTCTATATTTTTCAAAAGAGCTTTGGCATTGATTTTTCTTTTTTTGGAATTCATTTTTTACATATATTTAGTAGTTTATATATATTGTTGTCTTTGGTTGCATTGCATTGCATTGTATTGGATTGGGTTATTTGGTTTACTCCTTGGTCCTTTTTTCTTTGTGGAGTTTGACTTGTCTTTGAGAACTGGTTGACTTGGACTGCTTTATGGATTAGAATGAGAGGGTAGGATAGGATAGAAAATAGGGGAAGAAAGAAGGCAAAATGAGCAAAAGGGGAAGAAGGGGAGAAAGAGAAAATTAAATAGCTGATGTATTTAAATAACAGATGGATGTATCTTCTCTATATATTCATGGAATGTTCCCTGCCCACTAACTAACCTAGAGGGAGAGGGGTTCTTCTTCTGAAAATATATACATGCATTATTACCCCCTCCCTCCCCTTCCTCCCCTCTTTTCTCTAAATCCCTGCATTGACACTGAACATCAACGAAAAAAGGAAAAACCCAAAACAGAAAGAACCGAAGCCAGTATTTTTCATTTCTCATCAGAAAATTGGTATCGAAACCTTCTCATTATTTACCCCCTATCTCTAACTCTAATCTTGTTCTATTCTACAGGCATACAAACGGACATACAAACGTACATCCCACCCATCCTATCTATTCTCTGTTTCTGTTAATGAGATGCGAAATTATGCAAGATATATAACGATCTGCCACCCCCCTCTCTCTATATATAGATATATGTGAGTGTATATCTCAACACCTCCCCCCACAAACCAAACCAAACCACACCACAACCCAATCAGCCCATCCACGACGACAAAACCCATTCCAACCCAACACATCACCCATAACGCCCGCCTACCTACCTACGTCGTCCTCGACCTCGCCGAAACCGCAATCGTCAAATCCCTCGAAATCCCACCATCGCGCGAGGTTGTCTCGGTCAGGTTGCGCCGGTCGCTGGGGAGGATTATCTACATTGTATATCATTAGTAAAAACACACATATTACACATACACATCCTAAAAACGAAGCTGGGGGTGGGATAAAAACTAACAGCCCTATCAACCTCATACGGCAACCCGCGATGCCTGCCACGGATCATCATGGCGCAAATCACCAGCTTCCCCAAGACGCTGAAGCGGGTGGTTAGGGAACTGCTTACGGCTGGGTGGCCGAGGGAGAGGCCGACGTTTCCGCTGTTGGGGATTAATTAATAATTGGGATATAAATAGGGTGAGTTTTAAGGAGTTTAAGACGTACTATGCAGATACCACTTCGAAGAATACGGAGAAGATGGCGAAGCCCTGATGTTTTCATCATTAGCGTTTGGGTTAGGTTTGGATTTTGGTCAGTGCGGTCTGGCTAGGTGGAGTGGAGGGGGAAGGGGGAGGGGTGAGGAGGGTAAGACGTACAGGATCCGCATTATCTGCAATCTTCGCGCCCTCGGTTAGAGTGAGGATAAACATTCCTAAGAATATATACCACAGATCGAAGGCCAGTTGCTTCTTCATGTGAGCGCCTAGATAGGAGGCAGGGCCGTTTGATTCGTCGATTTCTGCTTCTGTTGGGTCGTAGAGGCCGAGGGAGGATTCTTCGTAGATGTTTGTTCTGTGGGCCTGGTTAGGTTTTGTTTTGGTTGTGTAATTAGGGTTGACTGCGGGGAGAAAGTGAAAGAAAAAAGGGGGAGGGCTGTGGTCACCTTCTCACGCTGATAGCAATCGGGAAGACGGAAATGTACATCATAACTAGATAAATGATAGGTTAGCGGAAAAGAAATACAACCCCACCACATCCCAAGAAACTCATCGAAACTACCTACCCATAAGCGTAAACTGCACCCCCGGATGCACCTTTGAGATATTAAACGTACTCGTCCCCGTGGTCCTCGCCGACGCCGCCTGGAACAGCGCCGCCAAGAACCGATTCCCGCCGGACTCCACTGCCGTCACCTCGGGATTATCTAAATCCAACACAAGAAACAGCAGTACATCCACAAAGTTCAAAAACACCAAACTGGCAAATAATATCCAGGTGGGTCCGCTGGGGAATAGCAGCGTGTAGCAGCGCCGCGGGTGGTCGAGGAGGAAGTTCAACGGTTCGCGGATGGCGGCGTTGCGCGGGGAGAGCTTGAAGAGAATCCAGATTATTAGACGCAGCATGCATGGGTAGCCGGTGTTCCCGATGTAGATGAGGAAGGTCATGAGGATCATCGGGAAGGTGGCTTCGCGGAAACTGGCCATCGAGTCGGGCGTGAGGGTGTAGCCAAGGTTATTGAAGGAGGTCATCGAAGTGTAGAAGCCCCTGGGCGGGTAGTATTAGTGATGGCTACTATATAGGTTTGTGGGCGTTCATGTATATAACCTACCACCACGTTGGGCTCTGTCCTATTTCACGAAGATATTCCCGATACTGGGGGTCTGAGTTGTGGATCCAGGCTACCAGGCAGACTACTCCAACAACGTGCCAGAAGACGTAGTAGCCTGTGTGTTTTTTGTTAGCTTTCCGCCCACCATACCTCTTATATAGAACAAAGTACAAATCAGTTGCACAACTTACCAAACACAATCTTCGCCAACAGCTTCAAACTCCGATACTCAATGCCCCCCAACTCATCCCGCTGCTCATCGGTCAAATCCAAAAACTTTGAATTCCGCCCCAATAACGGGTCATACGACAGATACGGCATTTCAAGAGGTTGCCGCGTGGAGGAGCTACTACGACGACCCGAGGCGGACCGCGTACGCTTGCGCGAATCGTTTCCGAGAACAAAAGCATTCGTGGCAGCTCGTTCGATGGATACGGCATGAGACAGCAGTCTGCCCATGGTGGGAAGTTTGCGGCGTTCATTTTCCGCCGAGGGTCCGGGCATGGACTGGTCTTCGGTGCTCATGCGCTTCATCAAGTCGTCCCCGTCTTTTTCTGCGTCTTAGTTTCTTGATTCATAGCTATTGGCAAGGACTGGATACGTCAATCCACGGTGTATATCTTACCGTCATCAACCTCATGAACCGTTTGTCCTATAAAAACAAATTAGCACCCCCCGGCACATTTAAAAAAAAAACATCTCCTTTGAGCTAAACTCACCACTCTCAAACTCCCTCGGTCCCGGAATCCTCAGAGCCCTTCCGCGGGGCTCCCTATGCGTCTCAGCAGCAAAGCTAATATGCCCAGGCCCGGTCGTCGTCGCGGTGGGGGTTCGTTCGAGCTTCGGAGGAGCATCGGGCATAGAACTAATTTGATCAATTACAGGCAGTTGATTTGGCGCAGCGGCAGTGTTGGAAGTGGTTGAATCACCATTTTTCGTGCTTCCATTCTCATGTTCATGTTCATTTTCATGTCCATATCCGTGTTCACGATCATGCTCACGGTCATGTTCACGCTCACGTTCACGTTCACCAGGGCCCTTACTGATGACACTTGCCACTCTATGCCGTAACATCCCTCCCCCCTCTGCCTCTGAATTGCGCCTGGTGGTCGCTCCTGCAGAGGTAGTAGGTCTGAGCACTCGAATATCCAACTTCTTCGTAGCGGACAGCGCGCTGCGTAACCGAGCACCTGCCCTCTCATACGCCTGGGACTGCGTCTGTGACTGGGCCTGTCTCAGACGACTGGGTATACGCGATAGACGGACTACAAAACGGAACCGAAAAAGACGATCAAAAAGACATGTCAACTGCGATCAATTCACAGATATTCCCCGCATCAAAAAAGTCAAAAAAGAAAGAAAGCAATCAGAGGAGGGCGAGAAATCTTCTTTCTCTTCTCTCCATAGTGGAAAACTTTACCAATGTCTTTGAAGCGGGTTTCAAACCAGTAAAGCCGTACCAGGACGACGACAAGGTTTATCACGCTGAGGTTGGCGATGAGCGGCATGATGTAGATTGCTATTTGCTGATAGGTGTTCATTGACATGACGTCCACGCTGAATAACATATCAGCTGCTTGTGCTGGTTTTATATGTGGGGGAATGGAGACGATGCCGATATGAAGCAAGATAATACGCACCTATTCAACCCCGTCGTCGTCGCCGCGCTCACAGAGGAGAAGAACGAATCAATGGGTGAGAGGCTTTTGGCTGGGCCCATGACGATCCATCCAACCATGGTGAGGGAGAGGATGTAGGCATCTAGTCATAGCAAGGTAAAGTGTGAGAGAGAGCTCATGTCTGGGGTACAAGGAAGGGAGAATATCTATACAGTGAAGCCGTATAAAATTCCATTTTGGGAGCCGCATTGAAAGACTGGAACGTGAGGGGCAAGTTCAACGTCTCCACGCAAGTGTTTCGGGAAAGATATAGGGGGATAAAGGCTCGTCGGGAGGTGTCTATTCGTGCTGTCTGATGAAAATGCACCACCAAGCGGGAAAAATGAAGCAGTTATATAACCCCGAAAGAAATATAAAAATAAGAGCAGCTGAAGAAACCAGCAGAGGACAAGAAAACCAAGAGATGGGCCTATTTTAAAGCAAAAACGAAGATCTCCACAAGGAATAACTAACTAACCTTAAAAAATAAAACATCAAGGGCAAAAAAAGAAAGAAAAAAAAAAAAAACGAAAACGAAACAAAAAAAAAGGAAACAAAATTCATACCCTTGCTCATTCATCCCAGCAACATCCAATGATTCCATCCACGCGGGGCAAGCAACCTTAGGTCCCGTTCTATTCGCAGCATCCCATCTCACCAGCCCGAGCCTCGAGGGCCTGAGCCAGAGCAATGGCCATGGCATCATCACCATCAGCCCAGCAAAACACCAATTCCATTACCAAACAAGAACAACTTGATTTGCGGCCTGTAATCAGCCACAGGACTGAGGATCTCCCCCCCCTCCCGTCCCCGCCATCTCATGGAAAGCAGCGAGCTAGCCTGCTCGAGGAGTCGAGGGCCAAGCGGAGGGATTGGACCGCCGAGGAGCCAATTGCCACCGGAAGAGCCAAGCCGGCGGTGTTTTGGAACCTGTTGGCTGGGGCGGTCAGCAGTGGAGCTTGCTTGGCTTGGGCACTGTGGGCAGCCTGGGCTGGATGGGTTTAACTATTGGTTTCCTTGGCGGCGATGAGATGACAGTGTCAGACTGTCAGTGGCAGTGGCAATCAATGGTGGAGAGCAATGAGCAATGGCCCATGGGGGTGACAGGGCGTGGTCGTGTGGATGAAGATGTCAGATCTGAAGTCTGAAGTGTGGTGTGAAGTGAGAGCAAAGACGTTGAGTTGAACCGACTTTCCTTATCCAGTTCCAGTTCCTTCTGCAAGCAAGCTTTAACCACCCGTAACGCGCACCACGGTTAGCTACGAGTTAAATTATTTACTACTAGTAACTTCACCACCAGGAACCATATCAGCAGATGCATCTCACAAAAGAAAAAGAAAATAATAATTTAAAAATAATTCCAAATAGAAAGCCCCTGCCAGTGCCAGAGCTCTTATCCCAAACCCAGCAATGCCACGTTTTCGCCAACCCCCTCCTGCGGGCGATATGCAGGCTGTGCCGCCTATGATATCGTCGCTAACTATCTATACAGAGTACATGAACCATCCATGATTCCATCTCCCGCAGGCCACATGAACTAGCCTGCGGGGACGGGACTGCACGGCTCGCCGGAACCCAAATCCCAGGGAAAGAAAGCGCCCCAGCCCTCCGCCGCGCAGATCGATTGAGGGGAGGGGCACTTAAATTTACCTCCGTAATTGGCTGAAATGTATGGTTTCAGACATCACAAGAGCTTTCGCACTGTTCCGCTGCGTGGGATGTTAAAATAGATAGATCGGATTTTTTTTTGGGGAGGTGTTGCGGGGGGGGGCGGGGACACCGAAGGATTGCTTCAATTTACGGCGGCATAGAAAGATAAGATCGTATCTTCCTTCCTTCTCCTTTCTTTCCCCCAAGGTACTTTCTTTTTCTTTTCTTTTTCTATTACACAATTGGACACGTCCACTCTATCTGGACGACGGCGAGATACCTAGGTTGTTTATCACGACACGCAAGCTGTTGAAACTTGAACCGGAACTACTTGGAAACATGGCTAGTGGGCCGGCGCAGAGGGGTAGAGCAAGCATATTTCTAGATTGAGGACTGAACTGGGTCAAAGATAAAATATCACAACAAATTCGGTATAAACACATGCCGGCGAGTTTTACAATTTTGCAGCAGAAAAAGAGTAAGAGGTGCTCAGTAGATCAAGTAAATCGCGAACGGGAAAAGCAGCAAAAGAATAAAGCAGCACAGTTAACAAGAAGGAGTGGAAAGAAACCAGAGCATTTCATCATGCCCAGCAGAACTGACAACGAAACCCACGCCAGCCGGTATTAGCACACGAGCGAATAGAGCCAACGCAAAGCAAACAACCCTTCTTTTTTTGGTGGGCGAACAGAAGGAAACGGGGAAAGGCTTTCAAACAAGCAAGTCGTCACGGTCCGGTAGTAGTCAGTCACATAAAATTCAGGCGAATGGATCGACTCCATTCTAGCTTCACATGATCTGGTCCTGGGTGAGACCGCCAGTGGGTTCGGTTCCTTCCATGGCTTCCCCGGAACCACCAGTCAAGTACTTGACGAAGGTCAGGCCAAGAGGGCGGCCGCCGTATTGATAACCCGTGAATTTGTCTGATTGTGATGTGAGTAATGGGCTTCTGGAGAGGGCAATGGGAGCGAGACTTACTGATGGCAGTCTCTGCGTTCTCTGATGAGTCGAACTCGACAACACCGGTTCCTCGCGAACGTCCATTGGACTCATACTGGATTTCGGCCCGCTCGACTTTACCGATGGTCGAGAAGAGATCAACCAGATCTTCGTTGCATGTGGACCATGGAAGCTGTTACAGTTAGTTAAACATGCAGATAAAAGTTATGGACGGGTTTGGCGTACGTTGCGGACGTAGATAACAGCGCTCCTCTCTCCACCAGAGGTTGCAAAGTCCGTGAATGGGTTTGGAGGAACTGATGCTCCACCCTCCGGAGGTCCAGTGGCACTACCACTGAAGCTTCCCCCGCCAAAGCCACCTCTGCCACCTCCAAAGCCACCGCCAAATCCGCCTCCACGACCGCCAAATCCGCCACGTCCACCTACGAAACCCCCACGGCCTCCAAAGCCGCCCCCGAAGCCTCCCCGACCTGGGAAGCCACCACCAACGGCTCCAGCGTAGCGGTCTTCGCGGACTTCAAGTGTGCGGCCTTGCCAGTCATATCCATTAAACTGCTGAATAGCATTTCGGGCATCGTCCGCACTTTCGAATGCAACAATCCCGGATCCTTTCGGGCGGCCACTGGGGTCAGAGTGCACGTCGGCACGGACAACAGCACCTTGCTGAGCTGTAAAGGGGTTGTTTGTCAATGTATGCGACCACAAGGTACACGCACGGGTATTATGCGGAACAATTCAACGAGGGGCAAAAGTTTCAACTTACCGGCTTGGCGGAATAGATCTTTCAGGTCCTGCCAGCCAACGTTGAATGGGAGCTAAAAGTTCCAAAGTCAATTGTTCACGGTCCAGGTGAAATGTTGGGGGATCGAAGGAAAGAGTGGTAAAAGCAAGATATTGGGGAGACGGGGCTCTGTGCATAAATATGCATCGGAAGGGTAACAAACGTTAGAGACGTAGATTTGTCGGCTTCCGGCTCCAGGGCCTCCAGGGCCTCCAGGGCCTCCATAACCATAGCCTCCGCGGCCAGGGCCTCCGAAATCGCCACGTGCTGGGGGACCAGTAAATCGGGGTTCAGCCTCGCGGTCCTAGATGCTCCCAGAACGAGGGAACAACATTAGTCATTTGATATTTGTAGAGTGGGAATGGGGGGATCGCAAAATGGGATCCTACCTCGCGGACATAAACAAGTCTGCCCATCAGGTTCTGATTACTGAGCGTTGCCACAGCTTGCTGAGCTTGGTCCCTCGATGCGTATTCCACAATCCTGCGGGTACAAAGTTAGATCGACTGTTGAGAAGAGGAAGAAGATGGTAGTCACTTACCCGCAGCCCTACATTAACCGGACATCCAAGCCCCAACCCGTCAATCCAACGTCCATCAAAATAACCAAAGGAAAACCAGGAAACCAGCCACAGCTACACATTGACGCCCACCTTCGACATTCCATTGGGAAGCAGTAAGACATCGGCAAAGAGGACCTCTCCAGCTAAAATATCGCAAACACACGGACAGTCAGCTTAGTTCTTCTCAAGATTACAGTATAGCAGATATTCCACCACGTTGGCTGCTATCCATGTACGGCTATGGCCCGGCTCACCCTGTCTCATAAAATCTTTAAGATGATGCCATTTGACATCGTAGGAAAGGTTCCCAACATAGACCCGGCGGTCTTGTTGGGAGGATTCGCGGACTGATTGCATCATTTGTTCCTTGGCAACCGCACGATCTTCGAACGAACGAACAGGGGGGGCAACACCACGTCCTCCGTATCCAGAACCTGAATGTCCGCCAGGAGGAGCAGCTGCACCGCTCATAGGAGATCTGGATCGACGATCGCTGCGACGGTAGTCCTCACGGCTGCGGGAGCGGCTGCGAGGCGAATAGGAACGACGAGTGCGACGGGGACTGCGAGAACGACGGCGAGGGGAACGCGATCTCTCACGCTGCAAGTAGTTAGCCATCACAATGCAGATGACGGAACAATGGCGAAAACAATGCGACGAGGTTGGGAGTTGTGATGAGGTTGCGAATGCACGGAGACAGGCAACGTAGCATCAGGGAAATCAGTGTAAGGGAAGGGGGATTCACAGGAGCGTGAATAATGGAAGCGAAGGAGGTAGAGGACGTTGGGATCGGGGGATGGGAGTGATTGATAAGGCAAGGGCTAACGATGGAGTAGAGGACAGGCACGTGAAGGGGTCGAGGAACAATGCGACGGGGTGGAACTGAGGGGCTGGTGAATTGCGAGTGGAGAGGACAAGGGGAGCCAGCACCCGACAAAGGACAGCAGAGAAGCACACAGTGGTGGACAAGAGTGCAGAGGAGGAGAGGGAGAAATGACGACAGAGAAATGACGAGGGAGTCGGCAGCAGCAAACCACAGCGCAGTCAAGTGATGCGGCTCTGCGGTTCTCAGTCTACCCTGATTGGGACTCGACTTCGGCCGTCCGGGTCCTCTCCCCACCAACCCGTTTTGCGCGCCATTGCGTGTCTATGGATAGAGATGCTGTTCTGTGCGGGGCCTGCTTCCCAATGACTGTGTCCATTGTCACAGTATCGTTTGCAGACAGCATAGAGGTGACATGTGTATTGAGGAGTACAAGGAAGGGCTTCGAATATCAACATTCATAGTAGGAGTAGGAAAAATGCTCTTTCAAGACACACCGCTTGCGGACTTACAGGGCGATAAACGTCGGCTGTTTCTAGTAAGGTGAGGAGGTCTGAGTGAGTCACGGTATTGCAGCCAACAAAGGAGGAGATAAAGCAAGAGACGAGGAAAGAGAACGGGAACGGATCGTAAAGGAAAGAGATGAAGGGGGCAGGGTGAAGAAGAGGAAGAAAGAAGAGTGAGAGAGGAGGAGAGTGGAGCAGCACAGGATATAGTGGTGCAGTAGGTGTGATAGAGTTGCTGGCCAACGGTCCCTAGTGGGCATCAGACCGCAGCAGCTGGAGGCAACTCAAGCGCCAGACTTCGGCCAAGACCAGGGGCCTGTTAACGGAGGGGGGGAGGGAATATAGGGCTTTCAAGGAGGGGACGCTCTGGAGGAGGGGGGAGGGGGCAAGGGATTGAAGGGGACCGTAGCAGCAGAAATTCCTGACTAGGAAAAGGGTCTGCCAGAAACAGGACTGCGATGCGCTGCTGTGCTGGAATGCGGAAGCGGGATGGAGGGATTATAATGATGATTATTATCCCAGCACCCAAAAAATGCGCAAAAAAATAAATAAAAAAATACAAAACAGCAGGTTACGGTTCAGGCGCCGCAGCCACCAACCGCACAAGGCAAGGGGATCGGGAAGTGGTCAAGAGAAGTGTTGCATAACAAATGTAGCAGAGACGCGAAACGAAAAGGACGGGTGCTAGTCGCGCAAAACGGGGGACGGGACAGCAGAATCGAGACACGCACCCATGGCTTATGTGGAGGATGAGGAGGCAGAGCGAGGCAGCGATGACGGTCAGTCGAGGACCTCGATCTCGGGCGCGTTGAAACGGATTCAACGGGGGGGGGTATCAGCGATGGTGAACGGGATTCTCTGCGGAGAGGTATGAGAATTTAGAGGGCTGCACGAGGAGAAGGCGGTGGAGCCGGCTGATTGGGGGAAGGGATGGGCAGCAGACAGGGATAGCCTGGTGGAGGTGGAGGAGGCCGCGGTGATGGCGGCGGTGGGAACTTCAACGCGGTGGTGGTTGGAGTCTTCTTGGAGTCTGATGGTGGTTGGGGGGTTGCGATGAGGTTGCTTTTTCTGGAGCTTGGATTCTCCGGCCGACAACCTTGGAAGACGCATTCTGCCGTATTTACCGTACTGTACGCTGCCCACCGCCGGTACTGTCCTCTCAATACGCGGCCAGTACCATAATTACACTACGCCGCCTCCATCTCTCCATTCCAAATGCAGCTTGTCACTGAGGATAAGATACAACCTCACAGTGACCTCAGACGACATGGCAATAGCTTCAACATCTATTCCCCTGCCATGTCTGCTGCTCTATTTCCACATCCCAGTTGCTTCACAAAGGACAAACCATAACCAGGCCACTTTAACTAAACAGACTGGTACCTGCAGCTCAAGGGCTCTGTCCCTACCACACCGGCTGGGGTTGTCTGTGGCTGTTGAAGCCATCGACGAATCCCGATCAATCACGTTCGACATCCGACTGGCAACTGATGAGACGCAGATGCACCCCAACGCCGTTATTAGCCTGCTCTTCCTGCGATTGATGGGGGAGACAGCCACTACGCATCCCTGTCCCTTAGCCCGCAGGCTTCATGGATCCCTCTGTCTGTCATTTCTCCCATACGGAGTACTGAGGCCCGCCTCTGTCTTCCTGATTCCTCCTCAGCCATCCCGAACATCTCATTGTCTCAATGGAACGTGGACTGCTCCAGTCAGCCTCATGTACGTCTTTTCCGTGTTTTCTTGTGCGTTTTCGTGGTTGCTGCACAAAATCACCATGCACGTTCCTTGGCCAAGCCATCGACCGCCGCGGAACCGTCCCAACACACACCCACGAGGAAGAAGAGGGGTTGGTGCTCAAGCGCTGATAAGGTGCAGCCATCCATGGATATACCCTTGTTGATACGTGGAATTAAAATACGGAAAGGAGGGTATGCATGCCAGGGACATCCTGTCAAGCGCTTGAGGCCCTTACCAAGGGGAAACTGTACAAGAGATCCAAAATGCCACGAGAGAGGAGAAGGTATTTTTTTCCTGGATCTAGACCTCTTTCGAAAGAAGCTCCTTGAAATGTATTGAAACACGCATCCATTAATGGCTGGGTTTAGCGGGAGCAATTGAACATCCGGATCACCAACAGGGTCAAGAAGCCACAGACTGGGCCACCATTACGACATGCACCGGCAGGAAGGAGTGGCAAATGCCAAAATGTTACAAAAAAAAAACCCTTGTCATAGATTGTTTTGAGGCCTGGGCTAGTTCGACAAAGTATGCAGGTTCAGAAACGTCTGGAGGTCGATCTAGTGGATTGCGTCAATGTGGTTTCCAGCTTCCGGCTCATTCAAACATCTTCCCGTCGTTCCCGAGGCTGGGCGGTTCAGCAAATACCCCGTTTTTCTGTACCTGGCTTGCTTTTTAGCCTATGGCAAAGAAAATAGGAACGTATTGTGTCAAGTGGGATCCAAAAAAAACCACTCACACCAACGGAACCCCGTAACTGCCGACGAGCAGCAAAAAAAATGTTCACCAATCAAAGCACCCAATTCATGAGGAACCCATGAAGAGTTTCATCCTGAACTGGCCAATTGCATTGATGGACCTGCATCTCAGAAAATCCAGCTAGGACAGGGCTGGCTGGCGATCAACCTTTGTCACTGCCGGCATAAATGCCATTGACACCAGATTGCTGCTGATTGTACTGCTTACCTACTTTTTATGCATACTGGATCTCATATGCTCTCTCAGACACGTCGACAACTCAAATGATATGAGAGTTTAAGGGACTCCGCCAATGCATCATAGGCATCCAGTTGCTTCAGCGTACGGGAGGACTTCCCCCCTGTGCTGTTCAGAGCAGTTCAACGGCAACCACACTGGGTGAAATATTCATGCACCGTGTATTATTTATTCCGTGTGCCTCTTTTCGTGCGTTGCTTCAACTTCTAGCAGACACGTGATACATGCAGTTTGTCATGTCTGCCCCCTATCAAACCATCCAACGGATTTGTGATGCTCTCTGGACGAGCGGCGTGTGGGAGTCCATCGTACTTTGCATCGCTCTTCCTTTGCCAATATCTGATTTTAACTTTCAAGATTCCTATTCTTCTCCTCCCACACTCTCTCTCCAGCTTTACCTTTCCCTCTCACTATTTCCTTTTTTCGGACACCTTGTTCCGCAGTTGGTTTCTCGTATTGGAGGAGTGAAGTTTGGATAGCATCCCTTCCTCTCTGGAGTACATTTATCGGATGCCACGAATTCTGTCGAAAGATGCACTGTTCCCTAGAATGCACGACCATCACGAAGCACAAGAATCCGACCTACGTTTTGCGGTTTGGCCGTTCTCGGTACAATTGCCGTCAAATTGGAGGTTCTACGTCGTCTCAAAAGTATATTTCACCGCTCCTTAATTTTTACTGGATTTTGAAATCTGACTATGAGAGTCTGCTGGCTTGTGCAGTACAGTCTCTGATCCCAGGCCCGACCTCAGTCCAGATCTAAAGATATAGGGTCAAGGATTCCCTTGGAACCGTGCCACTATGCCCGATTATCTCAAAAGGAAGGGATTCTCCCAATCTCGATGCCATTATTACAGTGGCTCGGAAGGAAACATGAAACTCAAACGTTAAAATGGAAATGATGGATCAAGACAAGGCTAGTGTGCATCTACACATTTGCTCCCCTAACGCACTTCTTCTTTGTGGTATGACTCACGAGATGATGCCGAAGTATCTTTCAATGCAGTGTCTATGCTCTGTGCTCATCCATTAATATGCGTTCAGCCAGAGTAAGTTGCTTCAGGGGAGGGTCGGTTAAGACAAGAGTTTCCTAGAGTTTGCATACTCAGAATTTTGATTTTCGACATGAAAAATTTTCTTTCCTCGTCCCATATGCAAATGACGGTTTTGCTGTCGCCTTCGCTATGCCGTTTACGATTGCGCAATACGCGGTCTGTGGTGCTAGGAGGAGGACTGTGGGACGTCAAACTTAGACGCAGTTGCATTCGACCGTCCAATGGCCATCCCCATGCTCCAGTCTATCATGGCGCGTTGCTGATACATACTTCCCCTAGTCCAGCACCTCAACCAACTCTGCCTGGGTCATAGCACCTGGTGCCACAGTGCAACGCTCGTTGTGGGATGGATCAAGGTGGGATGTTCAGCAAATTTGCTTTTTCTCTGGTTAACGGACATGCTTGTGCGCTAGAGGGATCCAACCCTTATCACACCCTTGTCCTGTTGCAGACTCAGCATTGGCAGTCGACGGCAATGCCGGTTTTCGGAGGCTGGATCACTAGCCGTGGCAGGGTTGAGAGCCTTCACTGAGCAGCTATTAACCCACAGTTTTGGGAATTCCCTCAATATATGTGAGGCATGTCGGGGATGACAGACGCTACCGCCAAACACTCATGGTTGCCTGATTGACTGTGCGAGCGGGAGTTTTTTCTTCTTGCTTCCCTCCTAAAAATCAGTTTGAAGCATGTCGAGTCGACCTTCTCTATTTTTTTAGCCGGCTTCGCTTGTGGCCTCCGGCTTCTCGATTGTGGAACAACACCCCTGCTCTCGCTTCTCCTGGTGCTGGGTTGGAAATCTGGTCTAACAAAATGCTCTTGCAGTTTTGCATCCTCATGCAGGCATCTAACCATACTTGCGTTATCGCAAGACGACATCGTCGGCCCTTAACATGATCAATTATTTATTGATGTAGGCACTGGATTATACTTGTGCCCCTCTCTCCAGAGACTCAATCCGCTCGCAGCCTTCGGCGCGCCCGATTGCCTTGCCATCGATTGCTGGGATCTTCAAGCCTATCGTATCAGTTTTCTAAGTCAATGAAGCCGACCATTTTCAGCTCGGGCCCTGGACTGTTCTATTTTCTGTTTGGATTCAAACCTACTGCCGACACTCAGGCCTCCCTGAAGGTCCCAGTCTGTCCCTTCTCCAGCCTGAATTCAATTTCAGGATTGTGTTTATTCCAGCTGCTCATCGAAGCTGCTGACTATCACTGTTAAGGATAGGCATGATACTTCTGAGGCTACCTAGCCAAGACCGTTATGCATGAATTATCTGCATGTCTCTCCATTCATCGAACTCTACCGGGGTCCAACTGAGGGGTGATTGGCCCGCACACCCGCACCGTGTCCGCGGGGTCCTGGCTCCAGATTCCAGCTATTCACGTTTGACGCAAGGCCAACCATGCCATAAACTAAAATACTAAGAGCAATGCCTCAGCCCTCTCCCTTTCATTGAGTTTGATGAGCTTTCTGCGCGGAGTTGTGTGTGGACCAATAACTGTCGTTTGCTGCGCCTGGAGGCTCACAATGGAGCCGAGTTTCAATCACAGGCTGGAGAAGATGTCCCTTGAAAGTCGAATCTCGTCCCATTGCCGTCCTTTGATTGGTCACAGTACGAAAGACGGCTTGGATGCTGGGCTGGTTTTGGCTTGGGTTGGACTGACTGTCATAAACGACTTCCCGCGTGTCCATTGATGCTTTGCATTATCGTTTGGAATGATCGGCAGCGGCCCATCATCCCTTGCGACGGCGACGGGGGGTTGGAAAAGGATCGAGATCTCTCTTCTTCTATTCGGTAGGTACATCATCCATACATATTTACTTACTTACCCCTCGATTCCTCTCCTTTTAAACTTTTCTCATTTCTTTTTCAAAAAGAAATATTCTATGCACTTTTTGATTTTTTTTGTCCCTTCGCGAATTGCTAGTGAGATTAAACCCACAACTCACGGTCCAAGTTTGACACCGGGACTGCTTCGGGAGTTTATTTTGAAAAAACTTAAATGTTTTTGTGTGTTGCTGCATGATATTTTATTATCTAGTTATGTTTTCTTTTTTCCCTTTCCTTTTTCTTTTTATTTCCTTTCTCTCCGGACTTTGACCTCCTTCAATCTGTCAAGGTCGTGCGCGACACGATTACTGATGTGGGTAGAAGAAGTATTCCCTATCCATACCTATCCCGCACTTATTTTTGAGATGCTTCCGCTTCCTTCCTTCCTTTCTTTTTTTTTTTCAAGTCTGGGTAACAAACAAAGTTGCGGTGAGAGAATATCTATCTAAATGTCCTTGTCGTGACCGGAACAGCATCAAAAAAGAAAAAAAAAGGGAGGGAGGGGGACGGGGACGGGGAGGGAAATGAAGGAAACCCAAAGTGGGGAATTAGGCGTACCCCCTTCCTCTCATCATGCTAACCAATATCTATATAGCCATGTTGTTATCACATATTTTGAGATCCGGAAACTGAATCGCGGACGGACATGATGAGCACTAGATGGTGCGCCAACAAAACTTACCTTTTATCATTCCTGTCAGGTTACGCATAATGAGTACTCTATCTAGTCCTCTCAGGACATGCACATGATTCCCCCCCCCTTTTTTTTGTCTGCCGGTTTACTCAGTTTAAGTTGACAATATGTCAAGACAGGGTATGAATCCATCCCCATTATTGGACCATGATCACTGGACAGTGGATGATTTTGGAAAAATTATATACCTGCCGTCCACCCGGCATTGAAAAGGGGGGGGCCAACCTCACCTACCTGCCAGGCTGCCGCTGCAATCACGGAACCAATAATGCTAAAACAGTACATCTTTACCCCTTAACTACCTATTAACCTGATAAGGCTCAGATGTTCCTGCCTAGCTCGAAGATGACCTCACTCTCCCACTTTTAACATATCTGAGTTGTGGAGGGTTGTCATCTGTTGGTTACAAACGAACCTCCACATCCTCCACTGGGAGGGAGGGAATCCAGATCTGGTTGGAATGTCCAGCATGGGATTTAGATTTAGATTTATCTTTTATCTATATATATCAGTCTATGTATATACCTCCCTCAAGCAAGGTCATCATCCGCATGCAAAGAAAGCCACATTAAGAGCTGATGGGCTCCAATCTCACTGCCTACTGACCTACCTTATCCGACGAGTACTTTTTTCGTGTGTGTTACGAGGGGGTGGTACTTATATCTATCTATACCAGAAAGGAATTATTGCGTGTACACCGCATAACTATCCACCCGTGTAAGGGAAACTGGATTCATTGATGCGATAATTACTCGCACATAAGGGGTGATTTAGTAGATATGGGCGTCAGATGTAGCGGGTGGGAAGTGGGAGAAGGAAGTTCAAAAGGGGGCTTTTAATCTCATTACATTTTAGTTGTAGAGTGGGTTAAAGGGGGAGGGGGGGTGCAGTTTCCTTTTCATCTTTGCATGATAACTTTTGATACAATGCCAAAATCTCTGGGGACTACTGCTTGACTCCCATGTCAATATCAGCTAAATGATAGGGAGGTAGGTGCCTATGAGAAGTGTAGGGACCGAAGGAGGAAATGATGCTCATTATTCAGTCATTCCACACCATGTCTACAAAACCTGCTGTATTCTGGGTAGGATATAAGTGCATAAAAAGCATGTGTTATAACTCCCAAATCTGCCATACTACTTCCCATCCTTCTCTATCCCCCCCCATCGGGAGCTTCTATTTTGCCAACAACTAGTGGTAAATTTTTTTGATTGTATTGTAAGGATCCTGTATGCCCACTTAACTGCCAAGCACTAATTTCATTGTTTTTTTCCACACTGTGTCTTCTCCACTGTCATTCTCCCATAATTCACTATCTATGTATATGGATTCTCACACTGCCTTCAAACTTGCTTGTATACTTATTACTATATCTGCCTTCATCTGCAGTTCAGCTCCTGGGGCGTTGAAAAATAATGGAAGAGTTTTTAGAGAGAACAGGCAGAAAGACTTTGGGATAGGCAACTGACCCACTAAGTTTAAGTGTGGAGGGTTAAAGTTACCATACCAAATGAAAACACTAGGGTGAACATTCTTTACCACTAGTTGGCAGCAAAATAGAAGCATCCCCCCCATCCCCATCTCCCGGATTCCCTCCCTCCAAAAACCTGAAAAACGTAAGGCTATTCCCATCATTATCCTCCAGCGTGAACTGCCTATATCCCCACTCCATATCAGCAATCGGCCGCGTAATCTTGACCGTCCCCTTCTCCATCAGCACTGTATAATAATCATCCAGCTGCCTCGTTCCCAACGCAATCATCGCTGATGATCCAGTGAATTGCGATCCTTGCTCGAGTTTGAAAAAATATATGTTCGCGTCGGCCTTTTGACCGATGAAGACTGAGCAGAAGGTGGGTTGGTTTCCATCTTCTGCAGTGGGGGGGTCGGGGTGCGTGCCGCCGAGGGAGAAATGAAGTTCTTCGGTGTAGAACTTGATGGTGGAGGGGATGTCGGTGCTTTTGAATTGGGGGATTATTTTCCAGGCTGAGTGGGCGGCGGTTGACATTGTCGAGGTTATCTTCAGGTCGCTTTCTTCTTGTCTAGGTGGTTCCGCGATTCTTTGGACGATGTGAAGGTATTTCAGGTGTTGTTGGTTGCGGGAGGGGAAGAGCTTCGTGGGGAGATTTCGTGTATCTGCTGGGTCGAAACTTCGCTGGCTGCCTAATCGTGTTATGAGTAACTAGAGCAAGCGTGCTTTTCATGCCAAGCAAAAAAAAAGAAAAAAAAGAAAAGAAAGAAAATAGAAAAAAAAGAAAAACTGTAACATGACCTCATGTGATGTCGGGCACCCCAATCAAAAACCACCTCCCCACCCAAATTAAATAGATTATTCTTAGCACAGCAGTATCCGACCCCTTCACATTCTGCTCTCCATCGAACTGCGGGGGACTGGCTAACCCCGTAAATCTCAAGAAGATCCCTTCTCATCCGTGCCAGAAGCGATTGATTCCCTCGCAGAGATCCACTTCCACCATGTTCGCCCCCAATTAATCAAAATCCTCGTACCCAGGCAGGAGAACAAGCAGGAAGGGGACTGGGGCCCAGGCCGGCGTCCCTGAAAGTGGATTTACCCGCCTCCAGGGCCTTCATCTGGGGACTGTGGCGTATCCAAGAAGGCGGGGAAATAACAGACCATGAATGGTTTTCCTGTTTTCGGTTATAACTTGTAAGGAGGTATCTCGATCTATGCCGTTTCAAGTGCATTTGAGCAGGAGGACGCCATGTGTACGGCGCGTAACGAAGACGATGAGAAATTGTCGCTAATGAAGGCAATCGATACAGCCGTAAGCTAATAGTAAAAAGCGCGGGGCCAGAACCCTTCAAGAAAGTATGGGGAATTGAGGAGCCGCCTCGTGCCCGAGTGGGCCGTGACCCATAGTGGATTCAATATATATCAGGAATACCCCACAACCTTAATTAAACCGCGCTATCTTCATCGCGATATTGATTGATGGTAGTTAAAAGGAGCCAAAAGAGTGGATTTAAGTTTGACAGAAGGATATTATTAGATCGTAGTGCATACATGCATGCTCATGTATTTGAGTGACTGGAATGCGGCTGGAAGCTATCGTCCATGGATATTGCAATTCATTCTCCGTTCTGGCGTGGAAGTGCAATCATCATATTTTAGCTAGAAAAGGGAAGAGGCCACAAAACTCATCTCGCGTATGACCCAACCGCTTTTCCGTCATTTTCTGGGAGTATGATAACGCACACCAACTGAGTGGGCAGCAACAGGAATTGGCGTGCTAAGGGTCGATACAGCATGTAATCGCATACCCGCAGCCCGTAACCGCGAATTAATTAATATAATTGAGCCATATTGGTATTGTTTTTGGGGTCTTGGTTTCGTTGCAAAGTGTGCCGTGTTAATATCTCATGGGTTCGGAGTTATCACGGAAAAGCACCAGGATGAAGGTTAGACCCCATGTTAATACTCCATATATCCGGACTCGACCCGCAGTCTGGGGGAGGATAACACATGAACGGGGACGTGCGACACCATGGCTCGACCTTGTTGTCGAACTTTACCTCTGCACTCGGGAGCGAATGATGTTCTTAACGTAGAACAATCTCGAACACGAATAGAAGAACTCCGAAGGAGTGATCCGAGCTAAACAAAAGATCTTGCCATGCCGGGTAAAGTCAACGCTTTGATGCAGGCATAAGTCAAGCCCCGACAGGCTTCACTTCTCGGAACTTGGGGGTCAATATCCGAAAGGGGGATCGCTAATTACACGGGCGAGCTGGCTAATCGCACGGTCAAAAAAGACCACTAGATCAAAATAGGTATAGTTAATACAATCCCATTACGGATAAATACCACCTGGGCAAGAGGTTTTGGCCTGTAGATACTGGCCTTCCCTCTTACTCTCTTACCTCCACCCCTAGAGAATGATCACTGGAAATATGGGTACTAG
>JANTQI010000032.1:209135-292403 GCA_032988985.1 Emmonsiellopsis sp. PD_5 | reverse complement strand
GGGGGGGGGGGGGGGGGGGGTTTTTTTTGTTTTGGGTGGGGGGGGGGGGGGGGGGGGGTAGGGTATGAAGAACTTGGAAGACTAGGTCGATAGAGTAAAGATATTATATAATGTTTATTTCAATGGGTTTAAAAGAAAATTAATTAGAAAAGGAAGATGATATATGGAAACACACTTCATTACATGTATAGTTGCCCCATTCTGTTGTCCCATAGTATCAACTAGAGTAAAGCAAGTAGGAACTATTCCCAAGTCTGGATCTCAGCTTTAGCGTGGAAAGTACTGTACATGTGGCGATGACAAAATGAGACAAGACATGGGTAGATAGGGAATAAAAAGGTGATTAGAATTCAGAAGCATGGGAAGATAGTAACAGAATGAGAAAATGAGAATAGTATTACAAAAAGAGAAGAAAAGGAAGGAAAAATTCTAGCAATGATAGGAAAACAGAAATTGGAAAGTATACATACAGTACAGCCAGCAAGGAAATGATAAAACATATCTGAAAAGCAATCCAGTAAATGAAAAACAAGCAGAGTGAAGTAAATTCAAAAGTAAAGGAAAAAAAATCAAACGCTCAAAAGGGACGATGCAAAGGCGCAAATATACACAATAATCCAACCAAGCCATGACAATCTAGGTGCTCACTGTGTAAAGCAATCCAGCCGATAGAAAACTATAAAGGAAAACAAATTAATAGTAATAAATGTGGAGAAAGTAAGGAAGGAAAAACAGGAATAGGAATAGGAAATAGAAGTAAGCGGGAGGAACTATCACCCTGAAGGGAGTCCCGTCATGTGCCGCCGAAAAGGAAAAGAATCCAGTTAGATAGGTTAGGGCCGAGAACCAGCTCAGACCCTTCCTGGTAGTAAAGTCGCGCAGAAATTAAGTATTATCCTTCAGTCGCTCCACTCCGTAAGAGCTCTAGAAGAGCAAACGCCATCTACCGGTAAGTATCTGGTCTGCTGGCCGAGCTCTTCGACGAGCGTCGTTTCGCAACAGGCTCCTTGTGATACTGGCGCAGATGCTCGGTGAGATGGTCCTGGCGCGTGAAACCCTGCTCGCCCTTCCTGGAGCATTTAGGTTTGGGGCAGTTGAGTCGCACGGTGTCCGGGAAATGCACGGTTGGGTAGTGCCGGCTCAGATCGGCGGAGCGGCTGAAGCTGCTTTCGCAGTGCGGGTACATGCAGACGTAGCGGCTGCCGGATCTGTGTGGGTTGTTAGTTATTTTTCTGATCTTTAAATTGTTGCTGAATTGTTATGGATATGAACGTACCTCTCCACGGCCCCCCTGGATGATCTCGATGGACTCATTGAGCTCTGCTCTGCCATCGTGTAATCCTGGCCAGCATGGCTCGGCGATCTCTGCCGTTGTTGTTGGTAGCTCGAGTCTGTGAAGGTTTGCGTCGAGGGATGTGAGTAGTATGCTAGCTGGGAGCTATCGGCAGAAGCCATGCTGGACGCGGTTCTCGAGGAGCTGTTGCTGCCCGTTGACGAGGAGTGGCTCATCGCCGGTGCGACGGGGAGATCGGACGCGTATTGATTGTGGGAGTATAGGGTTTGGCTCTGAGCCGTCACGGGTTGCGTCAGATATGGGGTTTGGTATGGATTTGAGTTGGAGTAGTCTGCCATTGGCACCTCGCGACTCACGGGACTGTAGTGGTACTGGGGTTGTTGGGACCTCCGGCTATGAGCCATGATCGGGTAGGTGGACGCAGAGAGAGGTTTGGGAGAAGAGGATTGTGTGAACAAAGCTTCGGGTGTATGTTTGCTCGTGGTGGATTTTGTGTAAGGTATGAGAAGTGAGGTAGGCGGTAAGGAGGGAAGGGCGTAGATATATGTGAGATATATGTGATATAGATGAGTCGTTGAGGACTTGGTCGATGCTGAACACAAAAGAAAGAAGTAAGAAGACAGAGCCCCGAGCATAAATAAATATCCCTCTGCTCATGCAAGGACAGAGTAAGCCTGCCAGACAGCACATTCATTGGCACCAGATAGGGCTCAATCCCCATGCCTCGTCTTGCCTAACACGTGACATTGGCATTGAGGCCAGGACCCTGATGATCGATGCTGAAACTAAGCCACCAATCGTTGCGGAGAGATTGTGGGGGAAGCTGGCTTCCGCGTCGTATCAGAGAAGCAAAAAGTGATGCGGGCTGTCTGGGCCGTGCACGCCTGGGAATAAAATTATCGCAGCCATCGATAATCCAGGAGGAAAAAAGAGACAAAACAATGACGCAGCGAGTACATGATGCTGGACTCGACACCCGGACACGACCTCCACGTGGAGGACTTTCGGCACACAGCGTCCTCGATTGGACATTTCAATACCGCAACGTGGAAGGCAAAGATCCGATTAGAAAGGGTAGAAACTCGCAAGTCCGCAGCCAACCGGAGAGAGACACCAGCCCAAGTCATAAACATAGGAAAGGTATTATTACCAGACGGTAACTAAGTATAGCATTGGGTTGTCAAGGTATGACGACGGGCAGAAACGGTGCGTAAACTGGAAGGCTCCAACATTATCCATCGAGATAATAATGATAATGTTAATAATAATAATATTAAAGCAAACAAGAGACACAGATTATTTTTCTGCACTGGGAGCGGGCAGTTAGTTAGGACATTTTGCTCGTCAGTCATGATGTTGGCGACAGCCCTGCCCGCCCGCCTCATTTTTTACCTTGGAAAATAAAAATTCAGAATTCTGCCCAGAAGGGTAAGGGAGGGTCGGAACGGGCCGAAAGAGAGAAAAAAAATTCCACATTTAGATTTCTGCCAAAAGAAGACGATCAGGTATCTAGAAGCCTTTTTCTGGGCAGAAGGTGCCCATTCAGCAGCGGCCAGATGATCAGGCAGCCCATCGTATGCCGGCTATCTGGGAGTTAGACGAACATGAGGTAAGGGGAGATTAGAGAGGGCGAATTAGCAGCATTCCCAGCTCGACCAGCGCAGGGCTATGACGACATGGGCAATGCAAGGGCCAGGTCCCATTCTCCCGGATGTTTCATACAGACGTCGTGAAGAGAGCGGTGTATGTAGGAACCAAAATACAGGCGGGGACGCTCAGGGGGAGAGCGTGGCGGGCTCCAGAAGAGCGCGCTGGCTGGAGAGCCCGCGGGCTGGCCATGTCGCTGGGGGCGACAGGTGGTGTTTTGGAAGTGTGGCACCGGCCAGTCGTGGCGGGGGATGAGTGGTTGGGTTTGCTGGCGTTGACGATGGATCAAACTGGATGCAGATTGGAGGTTCGGATAGGGTTGGGCTGCCCTGGCTGAGTCAGCACCTGTTTGGGCCTAGCGTCTCCTCGCCGCCACAGCCTCACGACGACGACGACGACAACGATGATGGTAGACTTCAACTGAGCAAACAAGTCCATCTGGACACCAGCTCTGCCAGTCCAAACACACCGCACGCTCCCTGCAAAGTGAGGCGGGCTCCTTCCGAGCCTCAGGCCGAGGTTGCTTGCTTGCTCTTACGTGGGCGCAAACATCGCTCTGCTCCTCCGTCTGCATCTCTACGTACCCTGCCATGTATTGAAACACGAGGCCGTTGCAAGCTTTGTCTCTGCGCGCACTGTCTTGATACGGGGCTGGTGTCTATTAGCACGGCTACCACACGGCCATCCTCTCTGCGCAGTAGCCGGCCGTGGGTGGGAGCTTGGAAGTTGGGGGCGGGCAGTGCCTATGCTAGGGGCTAGAGAATGGCCCTTACAGTCTGCATCTGCGCTGCGCTGCAGTGTGGTGTGTGTTTGGGAATGTTTCAACCGCACTGACTGACAAACGGACCGTCTGGTCTGTCTCCAGATGGCCGTCTTTGATTTGAATAATGTTCAAGGCAGGTAAATGTTGAAGAGTGACATGACAGCGCGCATCAAGAACCCATTTCTGACGAGTATGAAATGTGTTAGCTATACATCCGTAAATAACTACTTCACTCTGCATCTGTACGATGCATGTATAACTGTCTGAATTTCTTCAGATGGGGTATAGCACAGCATGCTATGGTAGTACACTTTGCAACTTTACACAGCATATCCCCCATCTTTGTCAAAGCCCGTCATCGTCTTGCTAGGATCAACTGACAACAAAAAACGCCGCTCCAGACCATTCTTCGTTGTTTTCTCGCAGTTAGCTATCCTTGCCTCAAGTCCAAGCTCCGGAAGCTACCTCCCTACCTAGCTAGCTATGGCTAGCTGGAAACATAGCTTCCAGCAGTCGTTTTTATCAAAATACTTCACACACTGGCTTATTCCAGGTCTGCCTTGCCCTTTTCATCCCTCCCCACCACGCGGCCACCCTCCTACCGAAGAACTTTGGCGCTTCGCTTCGTTTAGTTATGCGATGTCTTGTTCTTGGGATATACTAGAATCATTTATCACGATGCGAATATACATGGACTCTTGTAAAACGACCCTTGATACATAGGACATGACCATGTCCGCCATTTAGATCATTATGTAGTCAACCACTCCGTAGTGATGCCAACATAAAGCTTTCATGCAACCAACCAACCAGCAACTTCAAGTAAAAATAGAAAACGCGGAATTGTTGAAAATGAAGCTTCCATACCTAACTACTAGTAACTGAAAAAAAAGAACTCTCGCCTCACCTTTACTAAAACAAACTAAACTAAAAGAAAGGAAGCAGAGGATGGATGGATGCCTTACCTATCTGCCTTGCTTATAGTAACTACGTATGTACCTCCTCTCTTCCTGTCTATTATATTAGTTATACACACCGCCTAGAATCGCCTACATCCATAACTTGTAAATAGAAACGAAATGAAAAGGCTGTTAAATTAAACCTAGACGGCCGTGAAATATCCATCTATCTAGTGAAATGGATATTATTTATTAACTAAACAATAAACCGTTTTACCCAGTTAAGGCAGACCCTGAGATTCTTATGTGATTTAACCACTACTAGTTAGTTAAATATGTAAGGCTGATTTTGATTTGCCTTATCTTCCTATGGATGCAGATATGTAGGAAGCCGGTAATGAAGCTGAAGAGTAAGGGAGGTATAGAGAGAAGGTTTACTATATATATATATAAATGTTACTTTTAGGGGTAGATATTATCTGTTACATGCATGTGGTTATATTGTCTGTTTGTGAAGAGGGATGGAAGATAGATATAATAATAAATTAAAAAGAAAAAAAACAGATTAGGCTAAGTGAGTGATGTGGTAACGAAGAAGAGATGATACTATCTGGTTTATTTTGATTATTCCATCGTCTGAGAATAAGGTCCACGGGTAGTAGTGGTAGTAGCTCCCAATACCACTATATGCTAGGATACATATATATGCCTTGGCTTGGTTGATTAGATACCATTTGCCTGCATCGTGCTCGTGCTCGTGCTCGTGGGCGTTTGAGGAGGAGGGTGGGGAATGAATGAGTGGATGAATGTATGAATGAGTGGATGGGTGGGTGTATTGTGCTTCGCATGACTGAGCTGAGCTGAGTTGGGAGCGAGGGTGTGTGATAGAGAATGAGTATGAGTACGAGTATGAGAAAGAGTAAGAGAAAGAGAAAGAGAAGCGAGAAAAAGGGGCGGAGGACGGGAGTAGAGATAGAAATAGATGGTGGATAGGATGGAACCCGGGAGATTTCAATAATGACATTATTCAACTGCTTTCGCGTGTTGCGTTGGTCTGCTGCGCCAAATGAAATGAAATGAATAATTTCCCATGACTTAAATAAAAAAGACAGTCGCCATCCGAGCCAACCCATCCATCCATTCCATCCGGTTCCATTCCATAATAAATCTCGCCGGGCAAACAAGTTAATTCAATCAATCCGTCCCGCCACGCGCCCCTTGTTCGGGGATAACCTAAATCGATGATAATTCAACCGGGAGTAACAAAAAAAAAAGATTTACAAGTCATCTTCGAGGAATTTGTACACGAATTTGAAGTCGGCTTTTCGTCGATTCATCCTAGTACTGCTGTTAGCTTTTACTGATATAATGCATAATTGGAAAGGAGTTAACTCACCAGGTGCTCTCATAGTCGAAAAATCGATAGGTACCTTGCTCGAATTCCTCCGTGATGGTCTTCGGCTCCTCGTGCCGTTGGAACCACGTCTGGTACTGCTTGTGGAAGCGCCAACTCTGGTTCTTCAACGATTTGGCGGCCAGGTACTGCTGGTAGCTCGACTGTTTATAGTAGAAGATGTAGAAGAGCGTGTCCGTGTCTATCCTGCCTGTTTCGTAGAGCCGTGGGTCGTCGAAGATGGGGAGTGTTTCTTGCGGGTAGTAGAGGGGCGTGTTGTAGGGTAGTGTAGGTTTGTAATGGCGGGGTTTTTCGGCATCGCTTGGTTCTGGACAGGTGTGGTGCGACGCGGCGAGGAGTCTTTGGACCGACGGTGACGAGCCCACGGAGACTCTAGATTTGGTGATGTCGAAGGACTGGATCAGATCCTGCAGGCCTGGCGGGAGGTGGTACACGGATTCGTCAACCGTAGTAAGTTCCTCCCTCGCCTCACCATTCGTCCCCGGGTGTGCTTGCGGTTGGACCGTCTCCGCCTTGTTCACTGCTGGTGTGGGCGGAACTGTCGAGGGCCTACTCGCCGCGGGAACGCTTGGGCTTAGTGTTGGTGATTTGGATTGGGTTTGGCTCGTCGTATCGTCAACACTGGCGGATGCGGATGCTTGGTTCTGTACAGGCTGAGCGTGATGTACCTGCGGCGAGGCTGTCGACGAGGCTTTCGAAACGGGTAGAACGTTGGAGATCGCCGGGCTAGCGCCTGGTGGAGGTGGAAGAGGAGCAATTCCGACACCGCTTTTATCGCTGGCCGCTGCGGCGGCGGCAGCGGATGCGTATTTCAGCGTTTCTCCGGGTAATCGTGTAGGTAGAGGAGCAGGTTTCATGGTGCTTGCCGCTGACGACGAGGGACCGTTCAAGTGAAGAGTTGCGAGAACCGGTAGAGGAGACTTCATCTGCGTCGACGGCCGTCGTGCAGGACCAGGATCTGGTTTGCTCTTCGACCTCGTACTCGTCACCGGGCCGGTGTCTCCTTCATCGTCTTGTATCGACTGCGTATCCTGTGACGAGACCCGATCGTTATCGTTGTTCATGCCGAATTGCGCCTCGTCGTCTCCTAACGTGAGGTCATCGTATATCGTCTCGTCCTCGCCGTAGAAATCAGCATTGTGGCCGTCCTCGGCAAAATATTTGATGGCTTCCTTGATATCCAGCACCTGGCTCGTTTCGACATTGCCGTTTTGTAGAGAGCGGAGGAGTAGTTCGAGCTTGCCCACATGCCATCGATGCCGTTCTGATATTCTCGCTATATCGGCTAACCGCGTGGCTTTGGCGGCGTCCTTCTTCCCCTTCTTTAACGAGGCCTGTATCATTTCTTCCTCAGCCTCCATCGCCTCGATCTTTTGCTGTAGAGTGTCCACGGTCGATGAGAGGAAATCGCAGGTTTCGGCCTTCTCCTTCTCCTTGGGATCCAGCCTGGCGGCAGCCGACAGCCCCTCTTTCGAGTAGGCCTTGGTCTTCATCTCCTTCTCCACGGCTTTGAATTGTTCCATGCACTGTGATGATGTCTTGGTTAGCCTTAGGGATATCGGGGAGGATGGGGGGTCCTGGAAGAGCGCGCACTGTTTCAATAGCCCTCCGCTGCTCGAGAAGGGGGTTTTTGTCTTTGACTTCGTTTCCTGCCGCCCATGTTTTGATCTGATCGCGGAACCGTTGGAGCTTTTTGATCTCGCGTTTCAGGTTGTCTTCGAGCTTGTCTCTTTGTGTAGCATTGGACGAGGACTTGATCTTGTCGTATATGCCCTCGAACGACTGGATGCCTTCTGCGACCTTCTTGAAGGTCTTGTCGATTTCCTGCTGCGTTTTGCGCGACGTCATGGCTGCTCTTCATAGACGTGGCTGGCGGGGAGAGCCCTCAAACAGGTCAGTGATGGCGATGGGAGGGAGGTAGGAGAGGTGGACAGGGCCAAACCGGGCGGGAGAGAGAGTGGGCGATGCACAGCGGACAGCGACGGGGCTGGGGCGGTCAGGGAGAGTTCAGCGTGAAGCAGAGGCTGGTGGTGCTGTTCTTCTTCTGTTCTGTTCTGTTCTGTTCTGTTCTTGATCTTGTCGATGTCCAATGTCAAGTTCAAGTTGGGTGAAGCCAAGCTGGGCGATGCCAAGACCGCGGATGGCGCTAGCGGCGCTTATTTGGTTCAGAGAGAAACTCGGAATAGACAAAATAATACAATAAATTAAATAAATACAGCTACATATCTATTCTTTGCTGGTTTCTTACTTCTTAACTGGCTATATACGACACTGTTGTCACTGGACAAAGCTTGACAGTGCTCTTGTTGGTTGGTGGTGAGATCCAACATGCTCCAGGGTTGATGCGCCACCTCAAGATATCTCAAGCCTCATTACCACCCGTGAAGATTGATAGTTGTATATATACCCAACCATGAAAGGTATGCTACTGGGCTCCTGCTTAGTTACCTAGCTTCTCAGTTTCAGTCTGACATCTGTACAGCCGTCCTTCAACGAGTCTCCTCGGCGTCGGTCACCGTCGATAAGCAGCTGGTCTCCTCCATCGGCCGCGGCGTCTTGGTGTTTGCCGCCGTCACTCCAGAGGACACGAAGAAAGATGCAGAGTCTCTCGCAGCCAAAGTGCTGAAGCTGAAGATGTGGCCGGACGAGGCTGGGGGCACCGTATGTTGACACTGCCAGCCGGAGTCAATGTGGCAAACCTGCTCTAACACCTGTACAGTGGAAGAAAAGCGTCCAGGATATCCAAGGAGAGGTCCTGTGCGGTATGTGGGAAAGCCCTGGATCAACCTACACACCTAGCTAACCACCGCTTCTACAGTATCCCAGTTCACGCTCCTTGCGCAGATTAAAAAGGGCAACAAGCCCGATTTCCACAACGCAGCCGAGGTGAACAAGGCCAGGGAGCTGTACGACTACTTCTATACGCAAGTGCGGGACCTCTACACGGCCGAGCGCGTGAAGAACGGCGTCTTCCAGGCCATGATGGAGGTGGGCCTTGTCAACGACGGACCGGTGGGTGTGGATTACCGCAGTGAGGATGCAGCGGTATAGCTTGAGCGCTTTCTGTCTCGTCCCGTGTGTCGAGAACCATGCTGACGGTGTCTAGGTTACGATTCAAATTGATACTTCGCTCCCTAAGAAGGAGAAGAAAGCAGATAATGACAGTAATGGGAAAAGCAATGGGAAAAGCAATGGGAATGGGAATGGCAAACCGGCAGAGGACAAGGAGACTCCAGAGGGGGAGAAGTCTCCAGAGGGCCGGCAGCAGTATGAATTCAAGCTGCCCGCATCCCTTCTAGAATGAACACTAGTTTCTTTAACTGTACATACGAGATACCATATACATACACATATCCAATAGATTATTTATTGCAATTGTTGTTGTTGATAATAATAGCTGTATAGTTCTGGTGGGGAGTTTGCACTGTTTGCCGCATGGAAGCTTCGTGAAGACTGTCAACCTCAGCTTCATCTTCAACTTCAACTTCACCTCAGCTCAACTCCAACTCCATCCACGCCAATTCCGCCTCACTGCTGCGTATCCTCCCCTGCGCTCTGCCCCCCGCTCTCTCGTGTCTCTGTGAGTCTCCGTTCTGCTTCGCCATGGCCGACTCTTCAGGTACTGCTCCAGCTTCCCCTCCCCCGCCCCGCAGCTGCCTGTGCACCGCATGCTGATGATACTGACGGGCGTTGTGTGTAGCTCGTCCCCGCGTCTATTTCGACATTGCCATTGGAAACAAGCCTGAAGGCCGCGTGGTCTTTGAGTTGGTGAGTCCCTATCCGTCATTGGAGATCGTTTGCTGTTTGTTGTGCGGGGAAACTGACTGACGAGTGGCCCAATAGTTCAACGATGGTGCGTCTTCCTGGCCGCGTATTATATGTATTATATGCCAGAACTAACGTCCTGCAGTCGTCCCCAAAACCGCAGAAAACTTCCGTGCCCTGTGTACGGGCGAGAAGGGAGAGGGCAAGTCCGGAAAGCCGCTGAGCTACAAGGGTATGCTTGCAATCGAATTCCCATATCCGCAGGCAATGCAGTGGTAATAACTAAGCGGTTTCTTGCAGGTTCTATTTTCCACCGTATCATCAAACAGTTTATGATTCAGGGCGGTGACTTCACTATGTTCAATGGCACTGGCGGCGAGTCCATCTACGGTGAGAAATTCGATGACGAGAACTTCGAGCTCAAACACGACCGCCCATTCCTGCTTTCCATGGCCAACTCCGGCCCCGGCACCAACGGAAGCCAGTTCTTCGTTACCACTGTTCCCACGCCCCATCTGGACGGCAAACACGTTGTTTTCGGCGAGGTCGTCAATGGCAAAGGGCTGGTGCGAAAGATCGAGAAATCGCCCACGGATTCCGGCGACAAGCCCCACCAGGAAGTGAAGGTTGTGGATTGCGGCCAACTGTCTGGCGAGTCGTACGAAACTGCCACCCAGACGGCTGTTGATGAGACGGGTGACAAGTACGAGGATTATCCAGAGGACGCCAACCAGGAACTGACCGGACCCGAATACTACAAAATTGCAGCTGACCTGAAAGAGTTTGGAAACAAGGCTTTCAAATCGGGTAACAGCCAGCTAGGGCTTGAGAAATACCAAAAGGGTCTCCGCTACCTGAACGAATATCCCGAGACATCGGATTCCGACCCACCAGAGCTCTCCTCGCAGCTCGCCACTCTCCGCTTCACACTCCATTCCAACTCCGCCCTCCTAGCAAATAAACTCAAACGCTTCGATGACGGCCGCAGCTGGGCTGGCTTCGCGCTGGAAACCGCTGCGGCTGCGAACGCAAAAGACGCCGACAAGGCCAAGGCCTACTACCGACGAGCTGTTGCCCTGATAGGGCTGAAGGATGAGGAGCAAGCGCTGAAGGATCTGGATGCCGCCGCGAAGCTGGCACCAGGCGATGCGGCTATTACGGCCGAGATGGCCCGTGTGAAGAAATTCATTGCTGAGCAGCAGCGGAAGGAGAAGGCGGCGCTGAAGAAATTCTTCCAGTAGGCAGTCGTATGAGAAGTAAGGAGTGGGGTGAGATCCAATGAGGCGAGCGGGTGGGGATTTCCGATGAGAACTACATAGTAGAAAATTCCTGTCTATGGTGGTTCTTTGAAGATTATTGCTTCTGTTTCAGTTGCCAATATCCCTTACATGAGGTTTTATGTCTTTTATGTATTATGTTCAGAGCGAGAAATGAAAGAAAGAACCAAGAGTCCCCTATTTCCCCTTTCCTTTGCCTTTCTCCTAGTTGGGAACCTGAATAAGCAGAGATATCTCACTGGGACTGGGAAGTGAGAGGGGGATGCTAGGAGGCAGAGTTTGTCCGGCCAAATAGGGGTAGCAGGGCGCATCCGGTGGAAAATAAAAGCTTCATTAGGGACCAGCTACGTAGACTATAACGACAGTTATCGACCCGTTGAGCAACTGATATGGAACATACAATTCCTCCTCCCAACTTACGAAATAGATACATATCACAAGGTTCATAATTCATCACCCAAGCCATCCAACCCAACCCAACCCAATTACTCCCCCCTCCCCCCCGCAAACGCACACCTCCCCATATCCCTCCTCACCACCTCCGCCTCAGGCCTAATATCAAAATCAAAAATATCCATCGGCACCCCCATCGTCGTACACGCATTCGGAATATCCACCAACCCCGCAATATGCCCCTGCACCGGCGCACAACTCAGCAACAAATATATCTGATAATCATCATACCCATACCGACGCAGATACTCAATAACCCTCAAACAAGTCTGACGGTACGCGATCGTCGCATCTAGATAATGCTGCTTACCCTCATGATCAACACTGAATCCTTCAAAGGTTAGATAGCGACCGGGGCCGAATTGGGGTTCTACGGGGCCGGGGTGGAAGAGGGGGGATTTCATGGACATGTGGGCCATGCCGTGCTTCAAGACGGTGAATTTTAGCGTGATTATGCCGGCCATTTCGATCGCGCCGCAGAAGGAGATTTCCCCGTCTCCTTGGGAGAAATGTAAGTCGCCGACGGAGAATTTGGCGCCGGGTACGTGGATGGGGAGATAGACTTTGCTGCCTCGGCTGAGGTTTTTGATGTCGCAGTTTCCGCCGTGTTCGGGGCGGCCCTGATATTCTCTCTCTTAGGATCCGGTTTTGAAAACGGTTGATGTGTGTTCGGTTAGATACAAAAATAGGGGCGGAACAACGTACAGGAATAGTCCTCGCCCCCTCCCTAGCCACCTTCTCCTTGATCTCGTCACCCGCACCACCCGCATGCGAATTCATGGGCTCCGGCGGCTTCGCGACAATCTTCCCCGTATGCGCATGCGCGGAGATCAGCTCCCCTTCGCGCCGGTTCCATTCCGCGAGCACTTCGGCGGATGGCGCGCAGCCGAGGATGCCCGGGTGGATGAGACCGGCGAAGCGGACGTGTGGGATGTGTCGGGATGAGCAGAAGATTCCTTCGAAGTCCCAGATTGCTTTTGCGCTGTTTTTGTCGATGGTTAGTTGGGCTGTGGGTTGATTGGGGGGGTGGGGGGATATGTGATGTAAGTAAAACAGGGGGGAAGTACGCATTCGGATAAAACTCATCCAAAAACCCCCCACCATTCTTCGCGTCGAATACCCCCGTAAACCCCCACGGCTGGTCCTCGAACGGCTGCACGTCTTGGATCTCGACGAGGAGCACGTCGCCTGGTTCGGCGGTTTCGATCTCAAAGGGACCTGTTAGGTAGTGGATGCGGGTTAGGTCGACGTCGCGCATGTCGTCGGCGCTGTCGTTGTTTTTTATCTGTCCGCCTGTCCAGTCTAGGCATTCGATTTTGACTACTTCGTTGTTTTTGATGGTGGCGCAGGGTGGGACTGTGGGGGGGGTCAGCTGGGTGCCTTTGTGTGTATGAGTGTTGGACTTACTGTCTGGGTGCCAGCGGTTCTGAAGATGGGGGGGTTACGGTTAGTTGGTGTGTTTGGTAAAGGGGTTAATACGTATATGGTTGCTGATACATGGAATGATAGGTGGTAGAGAGGCAGGTTTAGATGCGATTGCAGGACGAGCTTACATGCAAGCCCTTCTGTTCTTCGGCCGGCTTATCAAAGTCGACCTTCATGGCCGTGCGAATGCCCTTGAGACCCATGGTTGTAGGATGGTGGACTGATATAGCCAGCTACAATCGAATGTTCAAGTATGTAATGAGTTAAACAGCTGCTACAGCTGGCAGTTCAATTCCTTTGGTAGAAGACCAAAGGTCACAATAACCAGAGAAAAACAGGAAATCAAACAGTATAAGTAAGAGAAACACAGCTCAGTCAAACAACCGAGTGATGTGGGGTAGGTGACGTCCTTATCAGACAGCACTGGCTCGACACGGCGATAAGTACTCCGTAAGATATCTCCAACTTCGCAAGCAACAACCCCGCACGTATCGGGGTGGAGAAATGAACGTAAAAGCACAGCTTGAGGCTTGGCAGATAACAACGCTACCTGTCTGCCAGGGGGGTGTTTATACAACGGAAATGCAGGTGATAAAGACGAGATAGCGGTTGTTGGTGACGCCGGGTGGCAATTAGTATATATAGATAGGGGTGTTGGAGCGGAATTAGGGCTGGATTGCCCAAATTTGACTAGCGTCTTTTCTCTCCCCATCCCCAGGGATTGGGCTCTTTTTAACCAACTCCTCGTTAAGTTTGGCCATGCAGTATGTCTATGAAGAGGTCTTGGACGCCTTTTAATGCCCCACCTTTTCCCAAAGCTCAGGTTTCAGCATCCTTCCATTGATCTTCCATCAATCCATCCACTCACGCTTTATATGCGATGAGAGTGCTCTATCTCCAGTGCCAAATGCAACAAGATGCAGGGTCTGCGGAGCATGTTCGACAGTTTGAGATGACGCTGACACTCTGTAAGACATATTGAAGCTTTGCGGAATATATCACATTATCCGAACTTGAAGAAAGGGTTCTCGACGCTCTTGGTGGGAAGTGCGGGGTTAGATAGAGGGGTATGTAAGAGTATCCAATAAGGCAACAATTCATTTTGGCCCGAACAGAGAAGCTTAGCATGACTTTCAATATCCTGAATTGTATATCAACTCCTGGAATTCTAGTCGCTCTGGAATACAAGGCGTCAAGATTTCCATCAGTAAGGGTTTCCACCACTCCTCTCCTCCATAGTCATACAGACGTGCGGCGAGTGCGTATTCGACATACTCTGGATAAAAGCCACTACGCTCCCAATCCACGATACCCGTTACCTTCCCATCCTCAACAAGGATATTCCGTGGGAAGAGGTCTCCGTGTGTGAGCATGAACCGTGACGGACTTGTACTCCGTAATTCTGTGAGTGTCTTCCTCCACTTGTTTTTTTCGGACGCTCCCTTTAAACGAGAAAGACACCATTCATCAAACTTGGCCTCTGAATCAAATGGACCCATGAACTTGGTCTCAATTCCCTCGTACGGATTGCGGGTAGGTTGGTGATTGACACGTCCAATATACGGCTTGGTGCATGACCTGAAAAGCTTTAAATGGTCCGCAAGCTGTTGCTTGATAGATGCGCGTTGTTGTTCGTTCAATGTCGGCCAGACCTTGTCCAGTGGCTTGCCTGGGACAAAATCGGCAATCATTGCAATCCGATCGTTGTTGAGCTGGCGGCATTCCCAGACAGCAGGAGCCAGGAGGTTCTGAGAATGTGCATAGGCCATCATGTCCGCCTCTGACAGCCAGAAAAAGCCTGTGGTTTTAAACTTAATGGCGACAGGGTCTCCATCCGAGGCGTTGTGGCTCTTGATAACGCGATTGCCGAAAAAGTCGTCTATTATTTCCCCGTCGAAGGGACCATCATAGTGACGTTTAGAAGGGCCCCTTTTGGGCTCACTATTATCCTTCGGTGTAAACTTGTTCAGGAGAAAAGCCAGCATTGATGCAAGTAAGTGTCACTGGGATAGACAAGAAGAATGAAATCAACTTCGCTGCAACAGCTCTCCCGGCCTTTTGTCGGAACATCTCTTTTTCCATGCCGTCCCTCGGAACTAGATATTTCCGGTTAATCATGTCTTCTAAGTTATATAAATAGCGGCTCTTTTGCAGTTCATTAGGATGCAACAACAATAATAATCTAAGATTCATTTTATTTTTCTATTTCAGCCGGAGACTATGCAGGAGACCCTCTCTTGCATAACAGCATGCAAGCTGGCTAAGGGACAGAATAGATCTCAACCACTCATCTGGCTGCCCAAAACTAAGTTTGCAGGCATCCGAGTAGCCTTTACTAGCATGGATGCCCAGCCCTTTGGACTTGGTAAATATCAACGTCAAACTCCATTTCCTGGCCTTGGAAGTTTGGGAAGATCCCCATCAAATACGCGAGCCCAACGAGCTCAAACGAAGCAACAGAAAAAGGAACCATGTCGAGCCCAAATCTAGCCAGGCTTCCCGCAGAAATCACCCTCTGTATCGCTCAAAATATCAAATCCACCGTCGACCATCGAAATCTTGCAGCATGTTGCCGTGGCCTCTACGACTTAATTATTCCCTTGGTTTACGAGAACATCAGGGTCGACAATACCGATATAAACAAGACCATTCGTTTGGTTGAGACTCTTCTCCGCCAACCGCACGTCGCCTCCGGGACACGCTCTCTTACCCTGGAAAGTTGGGATACAGAACAAAATAATGACTACCCGGAGTTGGCGCAGTTATATGAGGCGGACCCCGAATATCCCCTGCCCTCATCGGACGAGAACTTAACAATTGATACCGCCCTCGTTCGCAACGCAGCGGGGCTACTCTTTCCCTCCGATGACGAAAAGATGTTGAATATATTTACGGCCCATCTGATGGCAGGGAGCGAGGATGCGTGGATCGCTCTGTTGATGTTTTCCTTGCCCAATGTGAAATATGTACACATCACTATCCCATACGCTGCCGTACATCCGTATTTCTTGCTCTCAAGGGCTGCACCGCGGAAGCCTCCTTTTGATGTCCGGCCGGCTCTAACTCGCCTCGCGCATCTCGAAATCAGATGGTGGGATAGCGAAGGTGGCGTTCCCGAACCGTGGCTTTTACCTTTCTACTACTTCCCTTCTATGAGCACTATATCTGGGAATATGGTCGCGGAAGGCGACTTATTGCCAGAAGAAGAGGAGGACAGGAGACCCTCCGACCTCCCATTCACGGGACGAATTTCTTCAGTGGCCGAGATCAGACTCTCCAAGAGCAATGGCCGCTACGGCATGCGGAGCCAAATTGAAAGGTGCAGGAACCTCAAAGTCTTCGAATACGCTCATGAGGACGGCTGCGTGATGGGAGACCCATTTTGGGTACCCGGCTTTGCCAACTCGCTTGCATCCGCCAAACACTCGCTGGAATACCTCTCTCTAGGGTATCACGACGGTGGCGGCTCACTAGGCGGTCCAGGGGAAGATGGCCTGTTCGGATCGCTGACCGACTACGTTTTTTTGAAAAGGTTACGAATGAGATTGACCAATCTGATCGGGAATACCGACGACGGTGAGATCATCGAGTCACTCACGCGCATTCTACCGCGATCTCTTAAATATCTTGAAATCACCGACGTCACCGCACATTACTGCAAGCATCTCCAAGCTGACTTGACAAAGTTACTTGAACCATCTACCTACTCGGCAGTCACGCCTAATTTGGACGTCATAAAAATCACCGGTGGTAGATTTTTCATAATGACCCCCTCGACTGGGCCTGATGTCCTTCATGATGAGGTGCCATCCGTAGCTACTTGTCGACGTGTGGTTTCCGAACCGGTGGAGGCAATTATAGCTGCCTGCAAGCAGGTTAATGTTGGGCTTACGATCGAGGATACAAGCGCTGTGTGGCCTAATTCAGTGTGTCTTATTTCGGGGATGGATAATTACATGGGTGAGTTGGCTAATCGCATGGCAGAAAAGACCACTGGGATTTTTGTGATGAATGACTCTGTCAGCTGGATTATCTAGTTCCTACAGGCCAGCTGCTTGTCTTGCCTCTACCTGAGATTTAGTATTAATTAGTTATTCGTCCCCTCGTTTCGTTGTACAGTACTTGGCTACAAGCCTCGTGGCCCTACTTTACTCACTTCCCAGATTACTCCCCCTTTCTCTCCTTATCTCTCTCTCTCTCTAACCCCTACTATTCCCTACCACCTTTACTGTCCCTGCTGTCCCTGCTACCCCCTGCTCCTCATGCTCCCCCTATTACCCCTATTACCTCTATTACTCCTATTAACCCCTACTGCCCCTTATTATCTTTACTACCCCTACTACCTCTGCTGCCCCTATTACCCCCATGTCTACTATTTTTATTACATTTATTCCTTTCTGTCACTCTTTGCTCTTTATTACCTGGCCGTTTGTGAAGACGTGGGCGGCGACAGAAGCATTGGAATTGGCTGGGCTCCTCGGAGCCGAGGGAGGAGTTGCCGTCTGTCTTCCAAGGGTGGGCTCTGGGATGGGCGGTCGATGGTTGTTATCGAGCTTGTTGGAAGACGGGTGTTCCGCTGCTGTATCGGGATGTGGAAGGGAAGGTTGGGCATTTCTGTAGCTCTCAAACCGTTTCCCGTCTCCTTGGCCAATGACTGCGTTTGGGACGTTTTCCTGAAACTATACTATATTTCCGGTGCGCTCGAGAAGCTGTGAAGTAGAAAAGGATCGATGACGACTAGGCTAGGGAGACGTAACTCCCAATATTCGAAAATAAATTGCCGTTCAGGTTCCTTGCCTTGCCTTGGGTCGAAGAGATCTATTTGCATGAGCATTGCCAGGGCCAGTTCTTGTCCATATACTAACTAGACTTGTGAAATTTATATTAATCTGCTAGCTAATAGAAGTCAGTTCCAAACCCATGGACGTGGCCAAATTTCGCACGGATTCTGCGACTGACCCCCTTTTTCCCACTCCTCATCGTCATCTCCCATCCGCCCGGCTGCGTTCTAGAATAGCGAAATCTCGTTGTCCTTATACTGCGGCCAGAATCGCCTGATATAAGTCGGTGGCGTAGGTTATATCCGCATCGAGTGAGAAGGAGGAGGAGGTCTGATTGAGGTTATCTGGGTGTCTGACAGGAGATATTGAGTATGCACGCATCTCCTCCATCAGCTGTTCCATGCTCTGAAGTCTCTTCGCCATGAAAGCCGATCTCTCCCTAAATCTTCAATAGAATCGCGGCTCCAAATTTTTCAAACAGGCATGTAATATCCAGCCAACCCTTTTTAGCACAGTAAGATAAAGACCTAATGACTGTTTATGGCCTTCGATCCTCCCTTTCAAGGCTATGATGTCCTTCTCGCCCCAAACTATGTCCTGAACGATCTCTCCGCACGGGATCAACAATGTAATGGGCCAGAGCATAGCAAGCCACGCGGAAGTATTCTCATTAAATTCGGAACATCACGTAAGAGTGGATTTTCAGGAGTAGCGATGTCCTCCCCCCCAATGGGGGACAGGCGAAGAAGGCCATGCCTATTCCCTCCACCTAAGTCGGGCAATAGGCATCACTTCCAGTAGTAGCCCGTACGGTGGCTGTAGCCAATGTGACAGTCATGGAGGCCATAGCCAGCGGGCCATCAACAGGGTCATATATCTGGCCCGTTCATCAAAAAGTTGAGTGGCAGCAATTTATGAAAACGCTGCCCATAAGAACAGCTCCAGTGCACGTTTTCAATCTATTGGATGGAATAGTTAGCATTGCTTTCAGGAGCATACACATAACAGGTAGGGCTGTGATGGATGTCCATATGTTGTAGGGTCCCAGCAGAGAGTTCGGTCTGGTGACGTGTTGGGGGGTTGGGGGTTGGGGGTTGATTATCCCACGCGAAAAAAATTAATTTGTTTCCAAAAGAAAGAAAAAAAAATCAATAGATCCAAGTTAGCCATAGATCCAGCCCGGAGAGGAGCACAGGATTTTCGAAAAAATAAAAAAGTCGAAAAAAAAAGAAAGCCGAACGCGGGGGTCGAACCCGCAACCTTGTGATCGTCTCATCAGAGAGTGTAACCAAATAAGAGTCACACGCTCTACCGATTGAGCTAGCCCGGCTGCTGTTGTTGGAGGCGGGGACGGCCTTGGGAATTTTGTGCGTTTTCTATAATTTCATTAATTGGTTCACTACTACGCAAAAGGACTGAAGCAAATATTAATTACATATCTCACCCGTTCACCCCTCAACCTCCCTGACACTACCAGCAATCCCATTTCCGTTTCCATACTGGATCATTTCATTCGACTCCACACTCGTCTCGTCCACCAATTTATCCGCCTCCTCCTTCCCTGCCACTGGGACCCTGTACTCAAACTTCTTGCCTACCCCGGGAACCGTGCCGTCAGGTAGCGGGTACGGGAATGGGAGATATTCGGGCAACAATCCCACTTGTCGTAGGAGGCTGGCTTGGTCCCACCAGATGTGCTCGTGATATAGACGGTCACCGCGCACGTTGACGATCGAGACCATGGGTAGACGGACAGGTTTGTTGGTTGGTGGGATTCCGGGGAGGCTGGGGAGGTTAGTTTAACGTTGTCAATAAAGGCCTTATTTATATTGGGATAAAATGGGACGATGATAGTGCTATAGAGAGGAAAACTCATTTCAACCAGGGTGATATGGGAGAGGTTTCTCTTACAAGGCATCTATTGTTTTATCGTGTGTGAAGCAGAATATGAATTCGTCAATTATACGATCAATCGCAACGGAACGACTGATGAGCTCGAGAGTCGTGTCGTCCGGGTTATTCCAGATAAAGTGGTATCGGTAGAAGTTTGTCAGACGATCCCGACCAATCCCGCCAGTTATCTAGATGGATGACGTTTGTTCAGTAACTATGGCAAGAGATGCTGGCATTGTCATTTTTCAGAAAATATCAACAGGAGGACGCACAGTAGGGATATGGTTAACGTATGGTTCCTGAACCATCGTTCCCATGGTCTTAGCAACGGAGCGGTCTCCAAATTCGAAATATGTATGCTCTTCCCATATCGCTTCGAGGTCGAAATACGGTCCCCCTATCTTGGTTTTCAGAAACGTCAAATTGCGCGTGTGGGCAACATTGGCCGCTGAAGGGTTGAAATCCTCATGTTGCGGAATAGCAAACAACGGCGATTTGGCTTCCGGGTAGTTGTGAATAACTTGACCATCTATCTGGGGCACATTCTCTCCTTTTCCCGGTAGATGCAGGAGTTTTGGTGTTTTGCTATGGAAAGAAGTTCCATATGAAACAATGGCTACAATTTCTGTTATGTCGTCAAAAGCGGAGATCTCATTAGGAGTGTACCGAGCCTCCTCGTATACTAAATTCTTGTTAGTATCCAGTTCATAAAGCAGCTTAACTATATAAATAATGCTCACAGATTAGTCCGAATTTATCTTTGACATCACACTCAGGCAGCTCCTTTAACGCTTCCAGGCCCTTCCTAACCCTCTCTGCCGGAGAGACAGAAGATCCCCTTAGGGTTGCAACGGGAATTTTCACCTCAGCCACAGCGTAGCCTTCCTCCGCCCATTTCTGACAAGGAGGAGGATCCAAGGTTTGTTTTGTTTGGTCAAGATCTATCGGGTCCGGAAGAACAATAATTAGTCCGGGTCCATGGCCCCGACGTGATAATGGTGGTTGAATGGTTAAATTCGCGTCAATCTGTTTTGGGGGCGCGGACGGGAGCGGAACGGGCGTTTCTTCGATGTCCATCGTGCTTTGGCTGTTGAGGTCTGTCTGTATTATTGGTACGGTATGGTTGAGTCTATGGAATAGATCTCTATGTCTTCTGAATTGTTTATGATGATAGGTTGGAGTGACAATGCAGGGAGAGAAGCCGATGGTGGGGTTCGGGATGGATGCCCCGCGCCCATAGCCGAAGTTAGCGTTGCCGAAAATATATATTTGCTCTTACCTGGGAACCTTCGACTGATCTTCAACCACAACTATCCACGGACGATAAAACAAAAGCCTACTACAAAACGAGGACTACTGGGAAATATCCTTAATACAATCTTATTTGCATATATGCTTATTCTCACATCTTCTTCCATAAATTCAAACCGGCAGAGGCGGAAGGCGTCGAATATCCATTTGAATAGCTACTGGTAGTATGCACGTACCATACAAAGAAAAGAAGAACTCAAGGAGAGATAACTCGGAATGTATCAATACTAAATGAGGGCCCATGTACCGGCATAACAAGGTTGGCATCCTACACATCCATCACACAAACACCCTTGGGTCTATTGCCGCAATGATGTAACCACTCCGTGGAACCCAATTGAGGAAGTTCCTTTTAATGCATGACCCGCCGGAATATAATCCACAAGGGCCCCTCACTTTCGGAGAATAACCCGAAACGCTTCATTGTCTGAGTTACATGACATGTTGGCTTTGTCCTGGTACTACAGCTGCCTGCTAAAGGCCCAATCCCCTCTGTTGGGAATGAATGATGCAAACGCCAAAACCATTCTATTCTAGTTGTCCTCCGTACCCAGAAAAAAAGAATACCATATAATAGTTCTACGTTGTATAATGTTTCGCCAAACTACAAATAAATAGCGGTCAGTTTGGGGGATTGATATAGTCGCGAAGAGGCTAATATATACTACACCAGAACAAGTTATACATATCAAAAAAAGGACCAACAGACAACAGAATAAAACTTAAACCTATCCTTATCCCCAGAAGGTTAAGTATTTGGCGCTGGTTTCACATGTACCCTTATTAGGACCATGCCGCAAGAGCTTGAGCGGCGAAAAATCGAAGGAAATACAAAAGAAAAACAAAAGAAGAAAGAAAACCCTAGCTTCTATTATCACAAATCAAAAGCCGATCATTAGAATCCAGCAAAATAATGCTATCTATTCCGTTGCTGAGTAGTAGTATTCTGGCTCGGACATATGAGGCTGGATCTTGGGATATCACAGCCAACAAAAAATCCAAAAAAACACCAAAAAAACCACAAAAAAAGAAATGATTCTACCAGCCGAACGCGGGGGTCGAACCCGCAACCTTGTGATTGCAGAATTACAATCATAATAAGAGTCACACGCTCTACCGATTGAGCTAGCCCGGCTTCGTTGTAGAAAGCATCAGCCGAACGCGGGGGTCGAACCCGCAACCTTGTGATTGCACGATATGACAATCGAAATAAGAGTCACACGCTCTACCGATTGAGCTAGCCCGGCTTGTTGTTGTTGAATGCTGGGTGCGGAAAAAAGAATTTTGTGTGTGAAGGGTTTTTTTTGGTTTTTTCTGGGAGCGGGAAGCTTAAATGTGATTAGCGCTGTTCCTGATCCACTTAATGATGTTAGGGCAAAGCTTAACTTTGTTTCATTGGGCCTTGGCTTCGGGAGCTAAACCCCACTGTGCAGGGGCCGGGCGGAGCTCGGAACTCTTCTTTACTTGTATCCATGACGCTCTGTTTTGTAGGACAGGGCTTGTATACTTCCTGAACTCAAACAACATCCTTGAAAGCAATAAACGGTTGTTCTTACTGGCTTAATCCTATATTGCATAAGTTGGTTATCCAGGGGTATGGAAGGAACCGTGTAATGTTAATCTTATCAAGTATGAGGTTCAACCAATGGGGCTTCATGTGGGCAACTGCTGTTGGCAATGAAATCATATCCGTGGACTGCAACGTAATATATATAAAGAGAGACCTACAAATATCCACTACGGGTATAATAAGACAGAGAAGAGAACAATCAAAGTTCTTTGGGAGATGCAGAACATAATGCGTAATTAGTATATATTGCGAACTATGTAGATCGGAGGGAGTAAGAATAAGCTTAATTCACCTGTGTCAGTTCTGTGGCCCGTGCGGTTGATAGACGAGTCAGGGGGACATGTTGGTTACTTCACCGCTTGGCACCCTCCTCCATGCTTGTTGGGGATAGATAGGTTCATGTTTGACAAGTCGCGTGAAACTTATTCGATGCATTCATAGTATCTGTTTGGCATTATCCCTTGTCGGCTTTGACCAACACCGACTTGTTGGGCGGTTGGTAGCTGAGGAAATGGGCTACACAGTCGCAACGAAGCGAACCTCTACAATATAAAAGGGGCTCCCCTGCCCTGCCATTTGATTACAAGCAGTTTCAACAGTTCTACCTCCAACACAGAATCCAGAAAAAGCAGTCCTTCCGAAAACTCCTCCCAAAATTCAACTTTAATATCCTGTGCCTTTACTCCACTCCCAATACCCGCCACCATGTTTTTCAACCAACTAAGAATGCTCCTCGCCGTACTCGCCACCGGGGCCCTCGTACATACTGTCCTCGCCGTCGATCTACATCAATACACCGGTACGAAAGGCAAGGGAAATCAAGCCGTATGCAAAGATATCGACAAGGACCGTTGTTGCTGTCCACGAGCCGACTTCGGCTCCACACAATGCTTCGGATGTCCTAAATTCGGTATGTCGATATCCTACCACAAAGAAGGAGATAAGAGCTGTGGCAAGTGGTTTGGGGCAGTTGGTCAGACTACGGAACCAAGGGAGATGTCCAGCCCTCCCGACAAGAAATTCAGCGGCCATGCGTGGTGCGACGATTGCGCCAATGAGGGTTATCATCCACGGTCACTCGATGGCTGCGTCGAGCCGAAGTTTTTGGAAATCGATGGGACATGGTTTGAGTTGAAGGATGGCATTTCGGACAAGGAGAAGGATGAGCTTTTTGGAAAGTGGTCAAAGGAGGTGCCTGCTAAGGATATCCCGGAGTCGCTTTTGAAGTATAAACTTGACAAATCCCCGGTGTGATTGAGGAGGCAGAAACAAAGCCGCGTCTGGTAGCTGGGACTACTGATTTCTTTTCCTTTCTGTTGCCTAGAGATGTTCTAAATGCGGCCACTCGTTTCCTTGATCTTCCACGTCCAATAATCCTTTGTTAATTACCAGAGTTGAATTTAGAAGTAATTTCATCAAAGCAATGGCGGATACACACATATTTGGTGCTCTCCGGTTTCAGTGTGTCTTGCAAGTGCCCCATATTCTCGGTTTTGGTGAAGATAATTCTTTCATGGCAAAGAAGTGAGCAAATGGCTGAAAGCTCACTACGAATTGTGGAGTAAATTCCGGATGGATCTGAGGGAAAATGCATGCGGGATACAGCATGGGCGTGGGACAGAGAGAAAGGGCATAAAGGTTTCAATCTATTTTCAAGACATACTGCAGTGTTTGCAGCCGTTGCGGCTATGTAGGCAACAGGCTCAAAGGAATCAAAGAAAACATAGGATGGACTCAAAGGAATCAAAGAATAGGAGCATGATGAACTCCCCCGTAGCTCAGCGCTGTTTCTGGGGTGTTCTCCACTTGAAGGTCGATCCCGAGCTAATTTGCCCTTAAAAAATAAGCTTATAAGTTTATAAAGTGAACATACCCCCATAGATTAACTGCAATCAAAATTTCGTTATCCCCATTTTCTTATACATGATACCATCTCTGCCTCCTCAACAACTGTCCAATCCCATCACGCAATCAACGCCAAATATGGCTACCAGACGCCCCAAATACAACGGCCTCTCGCCTCGTGAGATCGAGATTGTGGATGTGTTGAAGCGCGACGAAGATGGCTGTAGCCCAGCCGACACCTATCTGGTTTCCATCCGGGGTGAAAAGGTGGTAATGAGAACGGTATGTTTATTTTCTCTCCCTGGATTCTCCCCATGCCACACTGGATCCCGCTTTCTAAAACATTAAATATTAATTGATTTCATAGTACGTTAATGACGACCCGGAGGAGTCGGTACCCTCCTATTTTCGGCGCGAAAAAGCAGCCTATGAGCGGTTGAAGGCTCACGGCATCTGCGACAAAGGCTATGTCGCCGATTACTATGGGTCGCTTGAAAATGCCGACTTCACCGATACCGATGGCTGGTACGATAGCGACCCCGTTTACGCCATCTTTCTCGAGCATCTGCCGGACTTGCGACGCCTGGATGAAGAACGTTTTGAATCGGGTACCGACCGCTGGGAGAGGGCCGTGGATGGCATGAGAGCCATTCATGAAGCACGTGTCCTGCATGACAACGCAATGATTGACCGATGCGCTTTTATTTCCATCGATGAGGCGCGAGAGCGAGTTCTGTGGAAGAATTTCGTATTCTCGTCTGTTTATCCGGAGGACAAACCGCTGAGAAGCAACCAACAGGAATGCATCCAGCAAGAAACTGCAACTGTTGAAGTGATCGGAGAAAATATGGTTCGTGCCTATCTTCCCGCCCCGGCTCCCCATTCTTTCAACAATCGCATGACACAGTTAGATAACCCATATACTGACAAATGCAAAGGCTCGCGGGCTCTCTGCCAGCTATTGGCGCAGGTAGTCAAGCTCGAAGTCTACCGACAGGATATGGATGGGGTTTCACCAAGGGTAAACAAATTGGACGGGAGGTGCAGGTGGGAAAGGGCTTTGGTAAACGGCTGTATCATCTTTTTGTTTCTGCGGCGGAAGCAAGCTGGTTGGGTTCGATGATGGAAGCCACATATGGGTGGGTAGGATAACATACAAGAAATCAAACGGATACTTTCAATTCTGTGCTCTTTCACCAACTGCATCGTTCCATATTTCTATATTTGGTATTAATCCTTGATCGCAAGTCATGGTCGGAGTCTCATGGGCGGCTAACTAAGCTGGCTGGACGCCTCGCCTTGGCAAAACCTTCAACTAACTAACTAGTTAACTAGTTAGTTAGCGCTAACTATTCCCCTTCGCTCAAGGCTGACGGGTAACGACATCCAGAATCCCATGTTTTATCCATCGGGACCAGAGATCTTACCGCGCCTTTGAACTCCTTTGAGGATTGCAGCAACCAAAATCATCCATCGTCGAAACTATTATCACAGCCAAAATGCAAATCGCCATGTCCATCCACCGCTTACCTTTAGAACTCCTAACCCAGATCATTGAAAGCAACTGGAAGCCTAGCAGCACCACCACATACAGGGAATCATTCTTCAAGCTGCGGCTGGTGTGTAGTATGTGATCTGCTTTATAAAATAACATGTTTTATATTGAAGGCTGGACACTGTTGGCTTATTTATATTATAGAAACATTCGACACCGTCGTTCTGGATACCCTCCTAAACAATCTCAAACGCGCCAATCTGGTTGGACGTCTTCCGGATGGCATCCTTCGGCACATCTTGTTTCTATGGGTTGGTCAGGCCAGGTTGACCGATGACCTACTTGCAGGTCTTGTAGACTCTGCTACGAACATTATTCTCTCTGTTTTGGCTAAGAAGGAGGACGACAACAAAGACAACGACAAGCACCAGATCACACCGGGAGACGAACAAATAATCAGAGAGAAATATTGGCGAATTCTTTGCGATGCACATATTGCTCACCTGAGGCGGGAGATGAGCGAGCCAACGAGAGGAGTTGGGTATATTTGCCAGAAAACCGGCTCCCCTCTCACGATGAATGATTGGAGAATAACCCATGAAAGGGCGAATAACACAGCAATGGCGGCGGCAGTGCACGCTGGTGACGCGGAACTACTCCGATTGCTACTTGAGGCCGATACGGCAGGCATCAAATGGGGGAATACCCACTTTGGCTATCTCGCCACGACCGCTGTCCGGAGTCAAGATGAGACATTGATGAGCCTGCTTGTGGATAACGATGTTGACGTTTTTGTGATCGAAAACAACGAACCTACACCGCTAGAATATATGGCAAGATTTGGATGCGAGAAAACGATCCGACGGGTGGTTGAAAGTCAGCGTCCGGAGTCCGACCCTGCTGCTAAGGCCATTATTGAAGCAATGCGATCCCATCATCCGGACATTGCGATGTTACTGCTCAGAGCGACCGAGGGAGCGATTGGAAAATTCAACATGAGGACCCTGCGGTACTACATTGCGGGAACTGGTAACTTGGATGTGCTGAAAGTTCTCATGGAATATGACCCAGCCGTTCCTCTTGATGGTGGTCTGTACTCTACTCCACTTACCGAGGCGTGCAAGAGAGGACACGAGGGCATTGTAAGGTATCTGATCGACACTTTCAAGGATCCGGATTTCATCAATAGGTGCGACAGGCCTGGTGCGAGGCCGATTGATTTCGCGGTGAAAGGGGGGCATGAAGCGATATTCAAGCTTCTCCTCAATCAAAAGGGAATACTACCTGATCTTGCGGATCTCGACGGACAAACCCCCCTTCACCTGGCCGCGATACACAATAGGGAGGGTATTTTCAAAATGTTGCTCAGCCGCGCTGATGTGGATATAAACCATGAAGATACATTGGGCGTATCCGCACTCGACGATGCAGTTTTGTACGGGAGGGAAAACTTAGTTAAGCTCCTCATTGACCGCGACGACCTGGATATAAACCATACCATGGACGGGAGAACTCCCTTTGCCCGCGCAGTGTCCTATGGACACAATAATATCGTCAAACTCCTCCTCGCTGACCCCAGAGTCAACGCCCAGACGATAGACTTTAGAGGCAAATCGCCGTTGACTATCGCTGCTGAGCACGGCAATCTGGAACTTGTCAAGTTGCTGGTCGACCATCCTTGTGTTGACGTCAATTCGGCAGACATCGAGGGACGCACCCCTCTCGGCTGGGCTGTGAGGAAGGGGAAGATGGATGTCGCAAATTTCTTGCTTAGCTTGCCCAATGTAGAGAGGGGTGTTATGAACAATGATGAGATGAGGATTTTGGATCGTGCGGTGCAGGTTGCGAAATCTTCCCGTTGGAAGTTGCGAGGGCGACCTAAACCGAACATGCGGTTGAGACATCGTTTAAGGAAATGGATAGTCGCCGTTGGTAGATAAGCTAGAGGAGCACGAGAATGTTAAAGAGTAGGGAAAGGACATTGGTAAGAGAAGTGATAATATAATATCATAACCAAGGGAGAGAAATATGGGGTAAAATTTGGGAATTTTTATGGCAAAATCTTAGCATGATGCTAAAAGATAACAAAAAACCCTTAGCTATGTAGAAATGTATAACAAGCCTCTCCAAAATTGAAATACCAGCTCCCAAAGTAGCAAGGAAGAATATGTACATCGAAAGGAGTACAGAGGAGAGAGATCACCAGGGAAATGAAAAGATTTGGATACAAGCAGTCAGAACCCCCAAACCCCGAGCTCTTTTCAAACTCCAGACATGAAAAAAACCAGTAACGCCACGACCACATATGCTTTACCAACCAGGCGAGCCCGTAGGAGCCCCAAAGGGACACCCCTTCGGCGGCGCCACCCCCTTCAATCGATTAGCAACATCGCTAACATAGCTTGGCGTGCCATAGGATGCAGCAGCTAGATTGGAGGGATCTCTGATGCTTCCGCTATTATAGCATCGTAGCGCGGCGCCGTAGGATCTGCCGTGGGTGTCATAGCAGCTCTTCAACCCCTGAGTCCGACCAGTGCCAAATACACCCGCCCGAATCATGGCTCGGATGCTGTTCTCATCGCAGCCGTCGAAGGGGCGACCCTGGCAGGAGGGACTTCCGAGAGCCTGCATTATGCCGGGTGTGACACCGTCGCCGGCGTGGGTGCGCATGTTGCCGGTGGACTCTTGCATTATGACGGTGAGGAGTATTCGACTGCGATTTTTTTGGGCATGGTTAGATTATATCTCGGGTTTGAATGTCGCGGCCCATATAAGAAAGGAAAAGAGTGGGACTGAGTGCCTTGAGCCGAAGGGAGGCAGGGGTAAGCAGGGATGATCTAGACATACGCATCAAGCCCTGACTGGTGAGCTACTTCTTTGATTACTTTCTTCATCGATGCGATCTCTCGCTGGCTATCGTAGTGGAGCATGACGGGCCTATTGATTTTGAATAACGTCTCGAAGCCAAGCCATTGGTTTGCTGGTGGGAATTCTGTCCCCGTATAGCAATGCGGTTGCCCTACTGCAGCAGCTCGACTCTCGAGTTTTATGGGAGAACCGGCAGCCAGGCCGATTAAGAGTAGGGGAATGGCAAGAACCTGGACAAATGAGTTAGTACTGAATAGTCAAGTAGGTGTTTGTGTGTGGAATTGGGGAAGTATGGGAGAAGACGGAAATATCATACCGAAGGCAGATGCATCGTGATGCCTTTGTGCGGTGGTGTATATAAGCACAATCGTGATCTACACGAACGAGTATTGATAGGAAAATGGCCACGATCTGAACTTCAGAAGACTGGGGACCAATGGAGGAATATATAGAGGATATTCCCACCTGCCTGGCCAGCTAACGGCGTAACATGAAACGGACTTCGGGGCCTCTCTTGAAGCCCGGTATGCAAAGCCTCATACCTCCAATTCACTGGACCTTGACCAAATACCCTCGATAAACAATATCTGACCAATAGATATTGGGGGTATTTGGCCAAGGCAATATGAAAACGGAGGATACTTAATGAATTCAGCGACTGCGGACCCCTCATCGTATTGGTAACATACATGCATCCTTTGAAGGAGCATCTGCACCTCTGCATCAACGTACCTGGCATGCTGTGTAGACGGGTCCAAGGATCATTCCAACGGTTCAGCTTGGCCGGAATCTCAGCCCCCAAGATACGGCTCTCCCCTGACGCAGCCGGCCAAGATACCATCCTGGAGCTGCGATTCGAGCTGATGGCCGAATAGGATGCGCTAATTAACGCTGAATCAGCCGCTGAGGATTCGAGTGCGCTCCTTGCGGCCTCGTGTCAGTCAAGACCAGAACTTTGCTGAGTAGGCAATTAAACGGTGCGCCGAGCGCGGCGGAGACCTGCAGGAGGGAGCGTTGAGGTTGTGTCTGCTCGAACGCTAAAGGCGAATCCGACGAGCGATGGAACATCCTAGTAACGGGTTTCTTTTTTTGGACGCTGCATAGGGCCGGGGACGGTGTCGACAGGCCTTGAGACCGCCCAATGACAAAGGAGTTGATAAAACATGCTGTAGAAGAGATTAATAAATTCTCACGTTGGCGGAACTAAGATGAAAGTCGTTGGAATCACACATGTTAATATAACCGATATCAGTAATATTTTGAAGTTGATGAGCGGCCATGTTGACAAGGATACGATTCCATCAACGGACATCAAGAGATGCTGTTGTTTCAAGATTCGTGGCGCACGCCATCGACCCGGATAGTTCTTTCGTATGATCCATGGATTCGCCTGCGGATCCGGCTTGAAGTTGATGCTATTTCGGGCTGCGCCACGAGCTCTGCCATCTGGCATCTGTGGATAACAGCCCGCAAACGAGATCGTGTAAGATAGTTTATTCGTGTTTCACTGCCAGATAGAGTCAAGTTTCAACTAACTGTCCCAAGACTCAAAAGAGAGCTTTTCCAGCGGCGTTGTCCTCTCATCCTGCCATCGAGACTGGCGATTTTCGTGCGAAGAATAATTAATCTGTGAGACTGTCTGTGCAGTATGACGGTTCTTGGACTTGAGTCTCTCACGAGTCACTATTAATTCAATCCCTGAGGTTCCCCGCGATGAGGGGTAATTCAGGTATCACTGCCGCTGATGCTGATGCTGGGACATCGATGTCCGTCTGACAACAGCGAAAACGATTGCCGCGACCGGTAAATTCCGTTGTGGGATAAAGACCGCAGGACAGTAGCCGGAGCCGGGGATTTGTGTGACTGTCTGTGGCCTTTGTTTGGGTATAGTAATTATATAGTTGATCATTTGCATGTCGTCGTCGGGGTTCGCAGCGCGCAGCATTACTTACTTCAAAGGTGATACCAATATGCTGATATCCCCTGGTGAAGCATTCTGTTCCAACGTCATTTTCATGCAAATATGCGCCTGCTGTGCCTCATACCTCATGATCCGCTGGCACTGCACTTCCTTAGTGCCTGACTTTTTGAACAAGTCAACATGCTTTCATCCCCCTTGACAGCTCTTTATATGTCCAGGTGTTAAGAGTGAACTATTCCAAGCCCCTTTGTGTTAAGGTCTTCATTTAACTGAGTCTTAACATTTTTCTAGAACTGGATTGACTTCATTTTGTCAAACTCATATGATTTATCGGGTACATCTGTGAACCCAATTTCGGAGAATCGTATACGTCCATGGAAAAGAGAGGTCTATTAAGCCAGCTGGTCATCAACAGGGGGCAGATTACCTCCCGTGAAGTCTGGCGGAGAATGAAGCAACCGGATTAGCTTGCTTGATTAAGAAGATCCAAGATCAAAACCGGAAAAGAAGCCTTATGGAACAATTGGATGGAAAATCTGCATTGAGTCCTCCATCAGAGAGCTAGTTAACCCTCACTATCAGGCTGTCTCCCAGGCTTTGAAGCTATGAACCTACAGCCCGTCAAGGCTACACATGGTGTGTAGTGTGTTGATAACTAACTATCACAGCACATGGCACAGGTGCTCTCTACTAGTAGCATTCTGTGCAAACTCAGGTCAAGGAGTAGGTCTGTTCAGCCCTTTTAAAATTATAACTATTAATGCTTACTATACCAGATAGGTTTCTACAGCACGATCTACGAGTGAACTTAGTATTATCCCAATGCCTTTGCCTTAGGGAAGTTTGATTGGCACGGGCAATTTTTTGGGGAGACCTATAAATATCTCAAACTTCCAAAGACCAAATGAGGCCGCCATCAGCGGAGTCATCGAAGCGGTGCAATTACTCTTGGACACTTACAAACGCCTATGTCGACCCGTTCTACGGAGCCCCTTTATTGCTATAACTTGAAGACCATCTCAGAAGACGTATCCAATGAAGTCGTCAACAGCATTACAAAACCAGACAGCTTGTCTTGAAGTTTATCCAGTGCCGCCAGCCCTACAAGATCTCTTCGGTCCATAGAAGCCAGGAATAAAAGGACAAGACAGTCAATCAAGTCTGGCAACGCCGCGGCGGGATTTTTGTGTGGTTGAATATGCTCAAAATGCAGACACGTCGCTATCCATCCAACGTTCCTTCAACAACTTGGTTCTAAACACAACGTTGCCCAAATGGAATCGAACGACATTCACCCGAACAAAAAAAGACGGAAATAATATCGCAGACCGTATTCAACAGATTCACACACTCACTCTCGGAAATCGTCCGCACCGCGGCACCGAAAATCGCCGCCGTCTTGTTGTGTGGTGTGCGCACCGGTACAGAATATCGAAATACTGCCGGTCTATTTAGCTCATCAAGTTGAAGTTACATCAACGAAGTGTACGGAATGTAGAATCCTGCCCCAACAGCCGGGCCGGCACTGGGACGCCTGGAGATTGGTGGGGTAGCAGTTGACGGCCGTAGCCTCCGCATTTCCTACTACCCGTGCCGGTGCATTTTTCTTTCTTTCTCGTAGTATTCGAGCGAACGTCGTCGTGTGTTCTGGAAGGTTTTGTAAGTGGGATGATCTTTCGGTGGATCACTGTTTAAGGTGTGGAGACTCACCCGGCATATTTAATCTAAAATAGTCGGGTTTTGGGGGGGGTGCTTTTGTGAGGTCGGCCGGCTGTTGGTTTCGGGGATCGGGTATTGAGCATCATATTGAGAAACGGTTATTGATGAATGTGCCGAATGGCTGTATGTGGGCATTTTGCAGATGTCAAGATGGAGATCGGTTATAGTCGGCTGAATTGCGAATGGGAATCAGCCGATTTGAAGACAGTCATGGTGATAGTTAGGCTAAAAACTCGATCAATAATCACTCCGCGCAGTTTTATAGAATGGCACACATAAACGAAGTCAGTAATTTCCCGCATCGAACACCTACGCTACAAAAAACCGCGAGTAGGGGATAGAAAAAAATAAGTGGTATCAACAAAAGGGCGGAGAAAAATCAGGTTTCCAAAATTGGAATTCAAAAGACACCAATCCTACTCCGAGAAATGCCATTCCACCAACCAGCCAATAATCACTGCGATGCGCGCCAGCTTTTTTTGAGAGCATCCCTTCTTCGCCGGTCAGCGAGGAACTGCGAAACGAAAACAAAAAGCGGAGGGCTACAAAATGAATAGCCCAGAGAAAAATAAATAAAAACATTATCCTTGCACCAAATTAGGGTCGTATCCGTTATCCACCTCCGTGCCGTATGGTATCAATATTAAAAGAGCAGAAAATCAATCACAATAGTAAACAGGAATGCTCCGGCAGCTAATGTCGAATAGGCGGGAGTAGGAGAAGCTGCACCGGCGTTGCCAAACTTGGTATCATCGGCGCGGATACAGCCCGAGATGTCGGTAAGTGTTGCTGGGCAGGTGATTCGTTTGTATTCGAGACTATATGGGATGTTTGTTAGTCAACGTGGTATTGAAAGGGGTAGCTGTCGGGGGACGGGGGTGAATGGGATGATAGCCACTTACGTCGGCGAGGCCTCGTCTTCAAACCAATCGAAGCGCCATCGACAACCCCTTTGCAGAGGCTCCGGTAAATTATCGCAGTCGCTCTTTGATTCGACGCCTTGGTTTTCTACACCAAAGACGGAGCTGGGCACGTCATACTGCAGTGCACATGCATTGGCATAGCTCGTGTTCCCGCCGGGTACCTAGATTCAATATCAATCAGTTAAAAGGCCATAACGTGAATATGTTTCCGGGAAGTTAAACAGCTACCCACCGCGATAGGGAACCGGTTAACCGTCGGTATATCGAAGGCAGAGTTGTGAGCCTGGACCACCATTTTCTTCCCTTTTACCGCGCCACTGGTGAACGTGAGCTCATAGCATGCACAACACCACAAGTCAGACGCATGCTCTGTGATAAACACGCCTGAAAAACCTAACGAGAAGGTATCGTTGACGGCCCAAGGCGACTGGTTCGCACATGAGAAAGCATTTCCGCCGCCACAACTCGATCCTAAAGTGAAGTCTGATTGCGGTTTGTTGTTCGCGTTGCAGGTTAACACGGGTTGATTGAAGTTGGCCTTTGCCTCCCAGGAGCAGTCTGGCTTGCAGCAGTCCCAATATCGCTCGGCCACGCCTTGACCGGCGAGGGCGGTTGACTTTGTGTCTTGAGAGAGGATTGGGGAAGCGAGGAGGATGACGAGAACGAGTGGGGAGATAATATTCGGCGCCGGAGTTGGAAGCATCATTTTCTGATTATTGCTTTCCTCTTCTTTTCGTTCCGTTGTTCTGCGAACCGCTGAGGGTCAATAGCAAATCGGTATTAACGTCTGTTTCCCTTTTGTGGTTCCAGCTAGCTACCGATGATCTTGCATGTCAGAGGCCTCCAGGGCAAACAAACGAAGCAAGAAAGACAAGCAAATCCTAGCTGTTGCTCGAGCCAGCAAAAAGTTCCAGCAAAACAAGGTGACTAAAAGTCTTCTCTTTTTGCCCCATCAGCGGGACAGGGACCAGGGCACTCAGGAGGATAAAAAGGGAAGAGAAGAAAAAGGAAGAAAAGGGCCGTGCTGTGGCCCGTGGAGCTAGTCGGAGCTGGTCGGCTCAGGAAAGGAAACTTTGGCTAGTCGGGGCATAGTGAAGCGCCATTGTAATGGTGGTCTCCCTTCAATCGTTTTATCCAAAGCATAAATTCCGTGACATTGGCCTTGCGAAGTATCAAAGCACGGACGAAAGCATGGACAAATTGGCATTTGTTACAACTTACGCTGCGTACGATGTAACAACGGAGGCAAGGGGGCCGGAGTTCCCTGTCTTGTGGCGTCCAACAGCATCAATGGAAACCCGCAACAAACACGCTTCTGGCTTCCACCCCAGCTATTATTTAGCACGTTACTCCGTACTTGAAAAGAAGAAGCACGGCACCCAGCCAAGAAGCCCATTCCCGTTGAAGCTTACCCCGCGGAATTCCCCTCGATTCTCACGCAGGACTTGGTGCTGAAGTGTCAGAAGGATTTGGTTTGAGCTTTTTTAGCCACAGCCGATGGGCAAATCACAAGCCTCAAGGGTGAGGGTCAGTCCTCGCTTTCGACAAGACGATTTTAGTTCGGAGAACGGGAGGGTCAAAGAGGCTAGAGCCGACCAAGAGGGCCTCTAAAGGCTCTAGGCTGAATGAAATGTTGCAGCGTTGCCCCTAGCTGCCCCTAGTTAGCGAGAAACGAGAACAAGATTTTGGGATGGTCAGAAGACAAAAGCCATGCATCCCCCCGCCCGCTCTCGCGTCATTGAAGGTTCCCCCTTCGCTGGTCATCCCCGCTGTCCGTTTCTTCAGAGCTGGTGATGCAGACTCGGGAGGAAACTGAACAAGAAGCATGAAGTTGATGGATGGGAGTTAGGGCCAGTTAGGGCTTGGATTTCCTAATCTGTCGATCGCCGGTGGCACTATACTTTATACGGCTAGCGTGGACGGGTGGAAGGTTCTTTGAGAGTCACGTGCAGCCGCCAAGCCCTCCCCAGGCGGCTCGAGCCCCGACTTTCCGGATTAGTCACGGCTTCAATATCAAACGTCAATTTACCAAACGCCCGGCACCATGGACACAGCATTGAGCACAGCATGGCCATTGACTTGATTAACAGCTATTCTGCACCAGTTTCACGTCCATCGACAGCAGGACTGATGATGAACGAGAATATGGGGTCATGTTTTGCCTGATTAGCCTGAGATGATGAACGATGGAGATCGTGGAGAAGCCCTCTGGACCATCGCCTGAAACTTGGCGCTCGCTCCAGACAGGCTAAATGGGTAAGCCATATTGCAATTTGCTTTTGAGGAAGTGGAAGGTGGTCTCAAAAGGCTGAAGACAGTCTTTCCCCACTCCCGTCGATTCTTGCCGTGATTGGTGCTGGCGTGCGTGGAGCGTGGCTCCCCGCCTTCGGTGCTTATTATGTGCATAAGAATGCGGGCAAGAAATGGTGTGGCTGACAATTGGTTTTATGTCTTTAAAGTCTGATGTTGCGGACACAATCCTTCGGTAATATGGAGGTTGCTTGAAGGAAAATTCTTCCGTCTCCCCTCATTAATCCCACATGGCTCATACCCACCAGACTGGCTGTCACAGCTTGGAGAGGGGGAGTGGACCAAGAAGGAGATGATCTCCATGGGCTCGTTTATTTCTGCCAACTCGTCAGACCGAGAGCAGGGGTTGAATGTCGATAGCGCCAGTTGGTCCCTCCAAAGCCAAAACAGACTATTTATTAACCACATCCACCACGGACCGAAACCCCCTGGCACCGCAATTTCCTCAATCTCTGGTTGGTGAACTTGACAGCGGTTGCCACTCTGCAAAATCGCAAGGGTCGCCAAGGATCACCAGTGCGTTCTCGCGTTCTCCCATTTTTGCGGAGATGAGCTGTGCTATCCTGCCCGCACATCGACTATAATACCGAGATCCCGCTTCGGGGGTGGCAGGATCTTGAGATCTAGGATTGCTCAACTCCGGGGAACGAACTCGCATCCTGAATCTTCGCCATTCCACCATCCTCCCTCCTGTCCCATCCCTTGAACATGCAAGAGGAATAAACTTTCGTGATCTCGCACCATGCCTGAATCACGGCACCACTTCGCCATTGCGCTGGTATGCGGGTTGCCGGTCATTGCTGGGTCGTTTGTTGCCCTACGGATGTATGCGAGATATAGGCAGAGATTGAAGTATGGATGGGGTGAGTCTATGAGCATTTGCATCGTGCATGCAGTGTATCAACCTAAATCTAGGTGCTAACAAGCTATTTTCAGATGACTGGCTTCTCGTCTTTGCAACAGTAAGTATTTTTTCTATGCTTCATTCAAGATAGCTGTGGTATCCAAAGTTACTATCCATATTTGATCCGAATTTTGACAGAGCATATCTAGTTTCTCTCTCTTGGCCTCATTGCCCCCTCAGTAATGTGTACGTATTGACATACCCTCTCTCAACTCTCACAACGAGAAAACTATGGATAGCTAATAGAAAGTCCAGTTATAAAAATCCGGTACACCGGATTTCATGTTTGGGAACTGGGTCTCACGACAAAACAAATGGATCCAGACTATGATGACTTCTATCATGTTCGTATCCTTTCTTTTTTATTTCCTTTCTATGCCTCCATTGTAGGCTAACGGACACCTATTCTATTATATTGACTAGATCACACTCGCCATAAATCTACTGAACATTCCGATTCTGCCCGTTGCGAAAGCATCGATCATTCTGATTCTCCTCAGAGTGGGCAAGATAATTTCCCCCGTCCGGCGGTCTCTCTATGTCGTCTTCGCATTCAATCTTCTTGCATGTGTAATTCCCTGGATAATGTCCATTTTTATATGCCCCCCTCGAACCGGCGACACATGGGCGCCAACGACGTTTGGTAATTTGCGGTGTTTTGGTCGAGATTCATATGGACGTCTGTTGCTCTTTGTGAACTGCGCAAATCTTCTCACCGATTTGCTGATTTTCCCGATCCCGTTCTTCATCATGAGAGAGTTGATGAATACAGACATCCGGGCCAGAGTTGCTGTTATTCTGACTTTCGCCTCGAGTCTATGGTAAGTCAAGCCGGATTCAAACAAACGAAACGGAAAGCCCTTTTGCAGCATCTGCTAACATTTCTTCCTTTGACCAGTGTAACCGCCCTCAGCGCTGTGAAAGTCTATGTCACATACCGAGACCGTATTCTCCGCGTCGCCCAACCGGACTGGACCTACCCAATCGAATTCTGCATCAGTCACGGCGAAAGCAATGTCGGCATCATTGTCGCTTGCATCCCCACACTGCGTGGCCTAGTATCCCGCGGCATGCGAAAAGCACGAACGTCCGACCGCGAGCAAAACAGTTCATTCCCAGGGTTTAATATGGGCAGCAACATGAGCACGCGAGGAAGTATGGCATCCCCCGTGCAGCATAACTCGTTAATGTTCCACGATGATTACCTGCTCAAGACCCCTGATCTGCTTGTCTCACCAACTCCGAAGGTGCATACCGCATTGCCCATTGGACCGGACAGGGCACAACATAATCATTCTACGTCAAATTTTAGCGGCTCTTTACCGGCTAGATCGATTTACGAGGAAGATCAACATACGTCTAATGGGATAGGTGCACATGTCCGGGGTAGCTGATGGAATATTGAAGTTGGTGAAACATTCATTCACCCATAACGCCGAACACCAATCGAATCCTGGAGGGCAGGAATCGTTTCCACACTGTACAAATCGTACCACGAGCGCCATGCGACGTGCAGTCGTATCTCCCATTCCATCTCCTGATAATGCACTTTACGAGTTTACGATCCTTAGCCCCTCATGACGACAACAATAATGCCTACAAACCGAAGCAAAGGAAGTCTAGGCTAGCACACAGCCCGAAAGGGAGATGATTAGTTAGGAGGATGGAGGTGAACCCTCCAATAGCAAGACCGAGAAACCGACTGGGACTAGAATGGATATCATTTGATATCAAACTGATTCCGCCAATCAAACTTGGCCAAACTTCGCGGAGGAACAGAAACGGTCAGCGGCAACATACCGCCACCTCATTATGACTTTACGAAGCGATTTAGGGGTCCATTCTCGCCACTTCTGGGAGGTCATTTCCGATATGCATCTAGAACCAGAACAAACCCAAGCCTGGCCTCACTCAGCCCAGCCAGGCCCAGCCAGGCACCACATGGCTGGAAGAAACGCGCTATGGATGCTCCCTGGAGAAAATATTATCCTTGACATGCGCTCTTCGCACGGGCCATCCTTTGCATCAACGGACCCTCTTGAGAACGAGAAAGGGGCAGCACGGCCTCATTACCCCGAGCATTATACCCACTTACACCTTTTACCCCATGTAATTATATATTTCGGCGCATGCATCCCATTGCATTGCATACTATTCAGTACCGACACCCTGCACTAGTTAGCCGCCTCCTACACATAAACGCACCCGCACTCAGCAACGGGCTGGCGTGCAATTTAAAGCTAAAATAAAATATTCAAACCAATGAGAAAATTTACCGTCCTGTGAATCGCTTCCTATTAATAATCAGTAAGAAAAATCTCCGATAGCTACTCTCATAATCCCGCGGCGCCTCTCTGCCTAGGCAACTATGTAGTCGAGTTGATCGTCAAGGAAGATCAACGGAAAAATTTCCTCCAATAGCCATGCATAGGAAGCCATCCTTCAATCTCATCCCGTCCATCTCCCAAGGTAAAAGAAGAGACACAAAATTATTCCGTGGACCAGTGCAGTGCCCTCCATCATAACTGAACTACGGAGTAGTAGTTAACTATTCTGAGTAGTTAGGTTAAGTTAGTGCACTTCGTATCTCCCAAAACCTTCTTTTCTTTCATCAACCGTGGGAGTAAAAAGAAAGACCCCGAACTACTGAGCCAGTTTCCCTGTTTTACTATTAACGCGGGAAGGCAGGAAAGTATAACTTTCTCTCGAGAGGTTACATAACTTGACCAGTCAGACCGGTTCGTTCGTGAATCGGAACATCCGAGGCGCGGGGAAAAGGAAAGCGTCGGGGTTCGGTGTCCGCTCCGACTAAATAATTACTGAACTAGCTGTGTGCCGTGCACTGGCCGTTATTTGTCTGTGTGAAGAGTGTTTCATGGGAGAATGGGAGGGAATGGGACGGTTGGGAAGGTGGTTAGTTGGTGGTGGGCTTCATGGTGCGTTTGCTGGAAGTTGTGGGGGGATGTGCGTGCGTGCAGGGCAGAGAAATGACACTTTTGCTTGGACCACGTTGGGGTCAATGGTTATGCAGTGAGGGACGTTGGGTGGGTGGGTGGGTGGTTTGGTTCAGTGATGTTTCATGTGGTGGTACTGTGGCTGTTTGGTATGTGCGTCGAGGATTCGGGTTGGCATGATTGCAGCCTGCTCTTCAGGTCCTAGATTTATTGAGATGTCATGCCTCATCAGTGATGAGGTGCGGGGCTGGGGAAAGTTTCTGATGATCTTGGCTCTGTCTGATGTGATGGTCAGGAACAGGAAGTGGAAAACTGGGATGGATGGATTTTCGATTTGGCAGCATAGATCTGGTTCGTTTTTTACTGATCCGCACGTCTGACTTCCAAGGCAACGATTCTTTTTAATATAGAATGATGACGTTATTATATTGTCCACGTATTCAATCCCGGATTTCCAAACCAGAGTCAATCCTCAATCGGCTGGCATCTCCATCCCCATGACCCGCAAAATAGCAAATATGTAGCAGACTATCAAACCGAAACATGGAGCGCCCGCCCTCCCCCACATCATTCCCCACAAATACAAAGCCCACCCATTTCCCGCTGACAGACTGTCATAGTTGTCTCAACTGAACTTTTTCTGGGGCACCCTCCCGTCATCAACATCTCCGACAGCATCTCCTTCGGCAGCCTTGATATTGTATCGATCTAGAGACTCCAAGGGCAGCTTCAGAAACGCGTGCTTGTTCGTCCACGGGACTTGACTTTCTGCGAAACCCTCAGAATATGCAGGCGGGGGAGGTGGGTCAGTGATTTTGGTGATGAGGTAGGCTGTCGAGGCTTCTGCGATGCCGTAGAGGAGGACGCCGAATAGAGGGATTCTGAGCATGATATAGAAGCCCAACGCGAAGCCGAAGAGGACGCCCTGGCGGTCGAGGAACCAGCGGTGCTTTTGTTCTTTGGTGAATTTTACACGGCTAAAGTATGGTTCGAGCTTGGGGGGTGTTAGTAATGGGAGCGCTGATGAATTCAAGCTGAAAATCAAGGATTTCCAGCAGATCGTGGCACTTACCAGTTCCCGCATCAGACTACGTGATGAGAAATAGCTCTGTAGAAACATAACAAGGAGTTTTTTCGGGACAACCAACCCGGAACCGAAAATGACAAGGGCCGGCACTGTGCCAACAGCATTGTTAAAAGTATAGAAGCTGGCTGCTGGAAGCACAAATCGCCCAACGAAGGGCAGCAACGAGAGAAAATATACGCCCAACGAGAGCGCCGTTCTGCGTCCATAGCGGGACAGAAAGGCTTTGAAGGATGATGGGAGATCAGTAATACTAGCCCCATCACCCTTGGATGGATACATCCGAAGATTGGGATAGTACATCGCTCGCAGGCCTTTCGGGTCGTCGGATTTGTGCTTTTGTATATAAGTTGAATCGACCCATCGGAGGGATTCCATGAACCTTGCAAAGTTAGTACACTGGACATCGCGTCAAATGGGGATGGCGATTGCGGTACATGTCATCTAATGTAGGGGTGATGTAGCGCATCAACGTCATGAGCATGAACGGCACTTGAAGGACGTATGTGGAGATGAAGTCCAAGCTGTCGATAATCTTGTCGTCCCATGTTGCCGCTTCTAGGTTGATGACGAATGAAAGAAGCCATATAGTGACTCTAACTCCGGTTACCTGAGAGTAAATATATCAGTTATTAAGACACTAATATAATATGACATGAGCTTGGACATACTGGAATCGATACAATAAGGCGGATGGCGAGTCCAGCAGAGACCGCTAGGGCTGCCTGCCTGTAATGTTCGGATTTGAAAAGTGACGGATTTTGCAGCGCCCTGTAGGCTATTGGGCGGCAAGATATGGACCATGGTTAGTCTCGATGCACATATTATGGTGTTCCTGCATAGAATGATTTGCAGATATGCAATGTAGGATGCAGCATCAAATGGGAGAATGAGCCACTGACCTCCGACTAGCGTAAGCTGGGCCCCACGAATAATGGCGTTGGGTTCAAAGTTGGACATGGCGGCTGGGCGGGATGGAAATTCCAGGCCACATACAAAAAACCACACCGTATCGAGACTGCCTTCAGCTGCGGCAGAGAGTGTAGCATACGGAGAGGAGTATATTGCTATAGATGATGTTGGTGAAGCGAGGCTGCGCGGCTAACTGCAGATAAGCGCGTCAATTGCCGCCCGGCTAGCCCGATTGGGGCTAGGGGCGATCGGCCTTGACGCCCCCGCCTGAGACTGTCCGCGATTCAACAACGACATCCCTTCTCTACGGCGTATTTGCCCCTTCGTTCTCTGTCCTCTCGTTGGGCTGTTGTCTGCTGCCGCGTCTTTCGGTCATTCTTGTGTTTTGCGTGCTGTTCGTTTTCCCATGTCGACCCTCTTTTGCCATTCCCAGCCCTTCGGATCCGGGATGTGATGGAGTCCCCTAAACCGCTTCAGCGCTCGCAGACCCTTCCCCCCAGGTTGCGTCACAGCCTGGGGGGCTACGATAGAAATAATAACCCATCTAATGAAGTGCTGTTCCACCATCGTTCCGCGAAAATCGTGAAATTCGAGCTCCCGCAGACGTCCCAGATCGCCCCTCCCAGCGACATTTCCTCTGACCTTGATTACGTTGTTGATGCGGTGGAAACCTTACCATGGCGGCTGCCCACTGAAAGGATTGTGGCCCTTGGCCATATAAAGATCGAGAATGTGCCTGGGTCAACCATCTTCCTCAAGTCCGGAAGTGTTGTGCAGACACTGATGAAAAACTGCCAGTGTTGGTGTGTGGACGGGACATCCATATTCGTCATCCGAATCCGGCGCCTTACCTACTACCGAATCGAACTTCCATACGAGACAGAACATGATAAGGAACAGGCGGAGACCCTGAAGCATGTCCTATCTACCCTTATTCGATATGAGGTCACTCCCTGCCCCTTCAAGCGGGGATTTTCAGTTGAGATTCCAGAGGAAGCCAAAACCCCGCGACGGAAGAAGGCATGGCGTCCGAAACTGGACCCAAGCTTCGAGCCTAGAAAGCTGAATTTTGCGGAAGCTGGTTCAGATACCACGGGGCGTGATCGAAGTGACGAGGGAAGTATTGGAGCGGATACTGAAGACGATGCGACGGATGGGAGCGAGAAAACCCCCAAGGCGACTCGTAAGTCCGTGTCTGAACATGACCGATCGCCGCCGATATCAGTCCCCTACCGAGCGACTAGGATCTTGTCTGAACCCGCCCATACGTTTGACTCCCTCATGGCAAGATTCCAGAGTCTTCCTGACAGCGGAAGCGAGATGGGTGACGATAGTCTGGCTTCGAGCGTGGATTCGTTTCACTCGTTCCAATCATCCATTTCCCCCCTTCCGCCCTCACCGCCGTACTCCGATCCGCCATCTCCTCCAGAGTCACAATCTTTTGTTACTGCAGAACAGCTACACATCCCCGCTCAACGCGTCCATAACCGCGAAGCATCCGAAGTTACGGTGACGCCTCAGCCTACCACTACTCCGGGCTTTACGCCAGCCCAGCAACAAAATAATTTTCCTCCCCTTTCACTCCATAGCCTAACAATCCCTTGCGACGAAGACAGAGTAGTCGCCACCGGCATGGATGCTGCTGATCCTGATTCAGATGTGCGCCAGCGCCTGCGGTCCAGGAGACGCGAACTTTCTCCTCTCCCGCCTCCGTCAACCTTATACGTCCCTTCGCCTAGATCGCCAGTCAACAACATGACAGCCTTACTTCTACAGAAGACCTGTTCACTCGTTATAGGAACACCGATCCAGGTCCTAGCCGTGCTACTCCACATTGCCGCCCGTATAGCCAATGGCGAGCGCTCAAAACAATCTGCTTATGATGGCAATATGTCTGATTCCGGTGACACCATCTGGAGCGAGGATGATTATGGTATCCCACTGTCATCCTCTGCTTCGTCCAGGTGGGCAGATTCCAGCCCCGACTCCGATCCCCTTGAAATATTGGGGGAGGAACTGGACTAATCACGACCTCTTCTTCTTCTTCTTTTTTTCAATATACCTCGACGGTTATTGTTTCGTTGAACTGTTATGTATTTTAATGCGGATAGATATCTCTCTCATCTTGTTGTTGTTCTGTTATCATGTTTTGCGGGGCGGTATTTGCTGGAACATTGTATGGGGAGTATCTGGAGGTTACTGGGTTTTTGTTACTGTACGATTTAGCGAGATTTTTTATGCGTTTTTGTTCCTGGACACTTTACGGCCGATTCCATGATCTCCTGCATTTTTTATGTACTAGCATCATGTGTGTCAGTTTCTGTGTGGTCTTTGACTGTGTTTTCCATCTGCCAATTCTTGTGGGAGTTCGATGCATCAGAGGTGTAGCAACATTGTTTCTTCAATGTAATAAGCAGGTTGTGGCAATCTTCTATTTTATTTAACCCTCGGAGCATCGCATGCACCTCTATCAGATACTAACACAAGACACGCATAAATCCAGACAAATAAACCCGAAGATCCCAAACACCCGTGGACCCTTAACTCCAAACAACAATGCAGAAATATATATCTGTACCAACCCCACCCACTCCATCCCTCTTCATCCCATATAATCCCCAACCCAACACTACACCTTCTCCCCCTTCCCCTTCCCCTTACTCTTCCCCTTCTTCTTCCCACTACGATCCCTCTTCTTCATCCCCACCATCCCCGCCTTACAAACCTCCGCATACCTCAGATAAAACCCCTCCAGCTCATCCGGCTGCACGACCGTCGACGTCTTGGACTTTGCGCTCTTGTGTTTGCCGTTCGAGGCGCGGATTAGCACGGGACATGGCTTCGACGAGTCGGAGGCATTCTCTGAGAGCGGGGAGGTTGGTGGGAGTCGCTTTTGGGTGAGGAATATGGAGCCGTGGGCGGCGGAGGATTGGGTGGATAGGAGGGTTTTTAGGGCTGTGAAGAACTGGGTTGTGTTAGTTGGTTTAGCGAGGGAGTGAGGGGGGGTTAGGGGGGCGTACTTCTTCGTTGGAGAGGTGTGGGTTGGACATTGCGGATGGTGGTGTGGTCCGATGTGCGGATATTTTGTATAGACTCGAGGAGAAATGGTGGCCGAAATTAGTTTTGTTAAATACCGAAATACCAGCTCCTTGGCTTATTGTATTGTCCGCTGGAGTTGAGAATGGCGTCGTTGAAATGAAATGATGTCGTTCAAGCCCAGCCTCGAAATGCGCCGATATTGACTTTCGTGGGGTTTGGGAAGCTTCCCGCTCACCGCCTTTCGCGGCAGAAAAAAGTTCCAGCATCAACGCTGACTTCATTCTTCAATTTCCCCGAAGTATCTTGCTGGTTGCCAGGGGACTCGCAGGACCAGATACCACCATGCCTCGTCCGTTATATAATACGACGCAGCTCCCGAAGCAGCTCCGCGACGAGTTGGGCCTCAAGGAACCCGGTGGCGCCGACAGGAGAGGCGGGCGCAATGGCAATGTTTCCCGAAAGGATAGGCGGAAGGCGGAAAGGAACCAGAAAAAAGCGCCGCGGGGACGACCGGAGTGGGCGCGGAGAGGAGCGCAGGAGGGTTCAGATGAGTCGGATGATGGGGAGGTTAGGACGGGTGCGAAACAAGCCGTGAAAGCGAAGCCGGACCCCCCGCTAAAGTCGATATTGAAGAAGCGGAAGCCGGTCGAGGAGGAGTCTGAGGAGTCTGAGGATGAGGATGAGGATGAGGGGATGTCTGATTTGCTTAATGAGGATGATGACGAAGACGATTTCGAGGAGGACGAAGACGAGGATTCCGCCTCCGCAACGAAGCCACGGGTATCGCGAGCTGTGAAGGATAAGTTGGCCGAGGACGATGCGGAAATCGCTGCTCTCGAGAAGAAATTGGGAATTAAAGGGAAGAAGAAGTTGCCCAAGTCGTTCCAGGAGGATGGACTGGATGAACTACTGGGTGACTTGGGTGGATTTGAATCCGAGGATGAAACGAAGAAACGCAAAAGAGAGGGCGATGAGTGGTTGCAGCGGAAACGGATCAAGGCGCAGGCTGCGCTGAATAATAAGAAATCGAAGGGGGAAATTGATAGCGAAAGTGAGGAGGAGGAGGAGGAGGAAGGGGAGGAGGAAGGGGATTTCGACGACGAAGATGGGTTTTCCGGCGGTGATGATAGTGATGAAGGGAGTGAAGGGGGAGGCGAGGACGATGAATTTGAAGGATTTGACGATGAAGATGAAGACGAAGACGGAGACGACGAACCCAGTGAGAAACCGAAACAAAAAGAAAATCCATACGTGGCGCCTGTTGCTGCTTCGGAAGCAGCGCCGCGCAAATACATACCACCGTCATTGCGGGCTCAATCGTCATCCGAGTCAGAGTCCCTAACACGTCTACGGCGGCAGACGCAGGGCCACCTCAACAAACTATCAGAGGCAAACTTGGTGTCTATTCTCCGAGATATCGAGAAGCTCTATCAGGATTACCCACGGCATAATGTCACTTCCACCCTTATAGATCTCTTGATCAATATGGTATACGATAGAAGTGTTCTGCAAGACACTTTCATCATCCTACATGCTGGCTTTGTAGCTGCCGTGTACAAGGTGATGGGAATGGATTTCGGAGCAGAGTTCATACAGCGGGTAGTTGAAAAGTTCGACGAGGACTATGAAGCGAAAGACACCGGAAAGGGGAAAGAGATGGCCAATGCTATCTCTTTGCTGTCGCATCTTTATAACTTTCATGTTATTGGAAGCAGCTTAGTTTTCGACTATATTCGTTTATTCCTGAAGGAAATTAATGAGTTGAATACTGAGCTGCTTTTGAAAATTATTAAGAGTAAGCACTGTTATATGACGCCTCTAATCCATTCTATTTACTAACATGACTATCTAGACTCTGGCCCACAACTTCGACAAGATGACCCCTCTTCCCTCAAAGATATTATCCTCCTCATTCAACCCGCAGTCGCGCAAGTCGGCGAAGCAGCGCTATCCGTTCGAACGAAATTCATGATCGAGACAATGACAGATTTGAAAAACAACAGAATGAAGACTGGAGCCGTTGCGTCTGCGATATCATCGGAACATATCACACGAATGAAGAAAGTCTTGGGATCCCTGAATACCCGCACTCTACGAGCAAGTGAGCCCCTCAGAATAGGCCGCATGGACATCCATAACTCTTCCAAAAAGGGTAAATGGTGGCTGGTCGGCGCAAGCTGGAAAGAAGATCCTCTCGCTGACGCTACATCTGGCGTTGATAACAAAATATCTCTCACGGATACGCTAGATGTTGCCGTCGACGGCGACGAAGTTGACCTGGGACAGCTGGCCAGAGCCCACCGTATGAATACCGACGTTCGCCGTTCGATATTCGTTGCCATCATGTCCGCAGCAGACTATCGCGATGCGCACGTCCGGCTAAGCAAACTTCGGCTAAAACGGAGCCAAGAGGGAGAAATACCCCGCGTTCTCCTCCATTGCGCTGCAGAGGAGGAAGCGCATAATCCATACTACACGCTCATTGCGCGAAAGCTATGCGGTGAGCGGAAAATCAAGATGGCGTTTATGTTCTCGTTATGGGATGTTTTCAAGCGGATGGGCGAGCGGGGTGATCTGGACGAGGACGACATGGACCCCGACGACGACGACAATGCACTGACTACCAAGGCCGTTGTGAATCTGGCAAAGATGTTTGGCAGCCTTGTTGCCGATGGAGCACTCACGTTGGGGATCCTTAAGGGTCTGGACTTTGCATATCTGCAGCCGAAAACGAAGACGTTCGTCGAATTGCTGCTCATTACGATCATGCTGCAGACGCAGCAGAAGAAGCTTCGGCAAAAGCAGAAGGAGCGCGAGCAGTCTGGGTCAAAGAAGGGAGCAGATGGCCTGGTAGATGATGAGGATGAGTTCGATGAAAAGGCACTTGCAGATGTGTTTCTTAGGACGCGGGAGACGCCCCAGGTTGTCCCGAGATTGATTTACTTTATTCGCAAGGTCGTGGCGAAGACGGATGTCGTTGCGCCGAAACGGGAGAAGAGGATTGTTAAATGGGGGAGCAGGGTTGCGTTGGATACTCTGAAGGTGATTTCGAGGGCTGGTGTTGATGCGTGATATCCCTGTCGTCTTTTCTTTTGGATGTATAATAAATAGTGTTGACGTTGATGAAATCATACCACGAATATTACAAGAGGGAATAGTTTTAAAGCGTCGGTTCTATCCGTAGCGTTTTGATGCCGTGTCAATCCCCAGGTTGGGAAACAGGTCAGACAATGCCCCTATACGTTTTACTGTTCGAGGATAATCTTTAGGAAGCTCCTGTAGCCCAGGACCATCCCCATCTCTAGGAAGAAGGTAACTGTCCCAGCCAGCATCGGTAGCCCCTATATAGTCCTTTTCATAATGGTCCCCGACATGCACGCAGGTCCAATCCGCATCGTTTGACGGAGACAAGCCACCCTTTGCAAGACACTGCTTCGCCCGTTCTTTGGCAAAGTCAAAGATTGCCCGATGAGGCTTCTCCTCCCTAGCTTCATAGCTAGTAACGATAAAGTCGATATCAGCTGGCATTCCCCATCCAGACCCGGCAGCACTGGAAGTAGACGTGGAACTCCCATGTCCACCAACCCGCACCCCCAAACTATTCAAAATACTCGCAATCCTATCATCCGAATTCGAAACAACGCCCACAACAACCCTCTCAAACCCAGTTCCAGATCCAGCACTATTGCCCCCCGCCCTCCACCTCCGCATCCGGGCAAAAAATTCCCCCACATCTGGGTACAGCATATATCCTTCCTTACTCTCAAACCGCCTAATCAACCTCTCCACCAACTCCTCAGGAACCTCCACCTTGCCTCCACCGTCTCCATCCCCAACCACCCGCGCAAAACACCCCCTTATCACATTCCTCCACCACTCCTTTGGTCCCCCGAAACCAGGCACATTGCGGCCGAAATTCGGCCGCGCTGCGCTCTCTTGCTTATATGCTACGCGGAAGGCGGTTGAGATTTGCGCGGCGAGGTCTGCGGTGGGGATACTGGGGTTATCTGTGGTCTGCGGCGGGAAGTGGAGGGATTGGGCGACTTGGGCGTATTGGATTGGGACGGGGAGGCGGGGGTGGAAGAGGGTGTTGAAGGCGTCGAGAGTTAGGAGGAGAGTGCGGGGGCGGGGGGGCATTGGGGATTGGAGAATTTGGAGGAATGGGAGGTGAGATGTCTATTATTTCTGGTAGCTGGATGTAATAGGGGTTTAGTTGCTTGTTGAATAGGGTGTTCGGTGTCTGGAAATCGGTAGTGAGATATATGGCGCTAGTCCCGTCAAGGCCTAGTCCAAACGACTGATATCAGCTCCTGGCTTGAACTTCATCCCCTCCTCTCCATTTATTTGCATGAGAGAAGGGCATCTTGATGAAGGATGCAATGCGAGTACTTCTCATGTCCTTGTATACGCAATGGTCAAAAACACGTTGGTAAATAACATCCAATCCTTTGTTCTGGGAACATATGCTAACTCCGCTAGATTAAACCCGTTTCTCCATGCGTAGTGGGAGAAACCAGTCACGTCAGCCATATCCATGATTGCACCATAGTAGAGAATCATGTTCGAGTTTGGATGAGGTACCATTAATTTGGTGCTGGGTTTTGACATACTGCAACTGGCGACAATGACATGCCAATGATACCGCTGCAAATCAGCCCTTCCCAAGTATTAACTACGCCCAGTCAGGACAAAGGAGTGACCACAAGGCGAGGAATCAAATGCAACAAACCCTCCCGGTGCCTGGGGAAATCTATAGCTGCATTTGATATGCAATCCTCTCTGAATCGATTCCCACTCAGCATATGCACACTAGGGCCACTTTATCACGCAATTTGCACCGCGATGAGCAAATAATAGTTAGTTGCCTAGGGCGCAATAGCCATGCTTGACATCGGGATCTTCTGCAGCTTGCTCCTTATTAGGCTCTAGGTTGGTAATTTTGGCTGCAAAATACAAAGGGGTCTATCCGTTGTTTTACCTAGTCATCCTTCCACGCGGAGCAATACTGATCCTATGATATCAGGGCTGTCTCATCCCACTCTCCTGGATCTTACCCCTCTCTGCCCTGTAGTTTCCAGTATCGAATTGGAAAACCAGGGGCAAGAATAACATTTCCAACTCTACTCCAAAAAAAGAGTGATAATCGTGTGCATCACTTCTTTACTTATACAAACCCTTGGATAGTAGAACTATTCCTTGGGAGAAATTTGCATCTTTCTTTACAACTTCTTGCCGATTTTGTTTCACATTTATTGCTATATCGAACAAACTTTCTTTACATCATATAAGCCCCAAATCTTACACATTATCACACACCATGGCTGCAGCAGTATCGAGCTGGCCAGTGACCTACTCGACCGTATCCACGTTGCACAGTACTTTTACCCGGAAACTGCGCATACACGGTGATGACTACCGGAGTCATACTCTCTCCAAATCACACGTCGAGGATTATATCTCCAGATTATCGAAACAAAAGCAAAGGGTCCTGCTCCTCAATGCGCCGCGAGAACAATACATCCTACAGAGAGAGCATGATATTCCTATATTAACCCAGCGAGACGAGATCTTGATCAAAGTATGTGAGAATAGGATATCTAGGCCAGTAGTCTATTCTAACAAGATACAGGTCCTTGCCATTGGCCTAAACCCCATCGACTGGAAATCCCCGTGAGCCTTGCCCTACGCCATCCGTCTATATTCTCCCCGTCACTTGACCTAACCAATAATACCAGAGCATACAACTTTGGAATTCCAGCCCTACCTTGGATCAATGGCAGAGATCTTGCGGGGATAGTCATACAAACCTCCGAAGGGAACTCACGATTACGGGTTGGAGATGTAGTTCTCGTCCCCTCAACAGATTATCGAGACATCCGAAAAGCAGCTTTCCAGGAATATGCTGTCACGACACATTTTAATGCGGCCAAAATACCCACCAAAACCTCCATTCACGCTGCTGCCTCTGTTGGTGTCGCATACGTGGCGGCAGCATTTGCTCTTGGTATCTCATTTGGTCTTGACTTTTCAAAAACACAATCTCGCAATTGCAGAGGACCCAATCTTGTTCAGGTTATAAAGGATGTGGATAGCAAGGACCCTCATGCTATCCCAGCAGATGTTCGAGATGAATGCCTGTCTTGCACAAACACATCGTCCCACATTAAACACGGTGACTGGATTGCAATATGGGGAGGTGCGTATTTACCCCTAACAAAATGCCCTATATATCGCCTGCGAAGCCTAACAATATGAGCAGCGTCCACGACGTCAGGATACATTGCCCTCCAACTAGCCAAACTCTGTGGCCTAAAAGTTATCTGTGTCGTCGACGTTGCGCGGCACGGCCCCAAACTCATCCAAGCCGGGGCAGATCTGCTCGTCGACAGATTCGACACCAACCGCGCCATACAAATAATCCGAGGGGTCACGAAGGGCAAGCTCCGCTTCGCCATTGACACCATAGACAAAGACACTGCCACGCTGCTCCAAAACACCCTGAGTACCAGCGACGACATAAACCCCCAACCGTCAAGCTCTAGTTCATCAGTTGCTTCTTACCCCGCCACCCCCACGTCCTCCAGTTCCGCTGATTCGGAATCTCAGCCTCAACCCCTGCCCCTTGAAGCCCAAGAGAGTAGTCACCTGCTTTGTTTATCGGGGACCCCTAAAGAACGAATCCCCGGGATAACATACCACACCGTCCCGATTAAAGTATTCCACAGCACCGCCGCGGTCGGTGAGTCGCTCATGACATGGCTCGAACAGCTCATGATCAATGATGCACTCGTGCTTCCAGAAGTGGTCCACGCGGCTGGCGGACTAGAAGGGATTAATAGCGCGTTGCAGACCCTTCGAGAGGGGTCGGAGCTAGTATCTGGGAAAAGAATGGTTGTTGACTTATTGGAATCCGATGGGAATGCGGTCACGGTTTGACTCGATTCGCTTCATTTATAAAGTTTCTTTTCCTTTCCTTTTCCCCCTTTCATGACCTCTGCCGGGTTTATGATTATACATTTGAAGATAGATTTTGTTTTCTAAGGGAATGGCGAACTGGTTTCCTTCCTGCTTTCAACGTTTCCCATGCCGCTTTCATTTCCGTTCTCAAAATATCATGATTGTTTTTCTCCGTTAGAAGCTTTAGGAGGACAAATTCGGCTTCTGTTTATTTCTACTAGGATTGGGACAAGCCGTGCATCCGGAAAATATTATGTCATTAACATATACAAGTTCTGGTACTCCAAAAATATCGATATTAGGCTGTAACCTCATGAGTAATGGCTATTTTTAGATCCTAATGCCCTCAGACCTATGCGGGGGTGGTCCGTTCGCCCGCTCGAAGGTGAATCAAGAGGGGATTTGAATCGGGCTTTTGGATGAAGTACGCCATGTCTAAATTCTCATGAATTTGCCTCCGCGGTGTATCCCGATATTTATAACTCACTAACACGACGCTAGTCCAACTGACCCCTTTCTATCCTATGTTCATTAGTGCCCTATCTTTATCCTCATCTACCAAATTACAGATGCGAAGCGTTCCCATAAGGAAATAGGAGTTCCTCTGTAAAGGAATGCTCAAGTAAAGTATTATCTATGATCATAAATTTGTAATTCTCATCTAGAGTCTAAGGGTATTTCTAATATCCCATGTTTAATAATCAGGAAATGTCAGCCCCCTCCCCCATCAATAATCAATCCCCCATCACCAACCCCCTATCTCCCATGGAAAAACACCCTCTCCTCCACCGGATCCACACTCTTCGCAGCCAACTTCTCCCTCACCCCCTCCTCATACCCACCAAAGACAAGCTGAGCTTTCAGCTGCCAATCTGCAGGAATCTTCCAGACCTCCGCAGCCTTCTGATCAGGCAATGGGTTGTAGTGCTGCAGATTGGCACCCAGCCCCTCAGCCTCCAGGGCCGTCCACAGCGCGAACTGGTGCATCGCACTCGTGTGCTCAGACCAGAATGGGAACCTATCCGCGTAGATTGCGAATTTAGTCTGTAAGTCCTTGACGCGTTGCGGGTCTTCGTAGAAGAGGATCTGCCGGGGGAGATTAGTTATATATATACATATATATCAAGGGTAAGTTAAGAGCTCACAGTGCCATAAGCGGCGCGGAAGCCAGAAATACGAGTCTCAGTCGGGGCCCATGACTCTGCAGGCACGATGGCCTTTAGGCAATCCTTGACGATGTCCCAGAATTTATCATGCTCATCTTTCAGCAGGACAACTAGGCGGGTGGACTGGGAATTGAACGAGGAGGGGACATCTTTTATGGCGGCGTGGACGATTTCTTCGATCCGCGAGTCGGGGATTGGCGAGGTCTTGTTGAGCTGGTATATGCTGCGGCGGTTGTGCACCGCGGCGAGGAAGTCGAGTTTTTCGGCCATTCTTAATTGCTTATTGATTGTATAATGGGATGGGATGGGTGGTTGTGCTGATGCTGAATTTTGCGACGGGTCTTATTAAAAAGAATGTTTCTGATGAATCAAAGTTTGATGAAAAGATGGCGAACAAGGTGGAAATACGGTTCATGACAGCAATTTGTGTGGAGATAGCCTATCCATGGTAATCCCATGGCCCTTTGTCCCGCGAAATCGCGGGCATCACCCGGGGAATCCAAGACCCTGCACCAAAATGGTCGCGGATAGGGAGAGAATCTTCGCACTAGCTCGCCATGACCAAGAACATCCTGTCATATGGCGTATACGGTATATCATCTCATCAAGGCCAGTTTGTCGTCAATATTGCTTATTGAAGGGATGCCCTTGCAAGACTTGCACGACAAAAATGCCTGCATTTCCCACGGCAATGTCGGGCTCTGGTGGGTCTGTTCCATATCCCCGCTAGTGGCGCACCTGGGATGGCGAAATGCGATGCGAAATATCTTTTCATTCAGTTCGAGGTCAAGGACGTCCGAATTCAAGCGCGGGGGCATTCTCTCACTGCTGGATCCCGCAGATGTACAAGAAATGGAAGAATAGGGGCTCAAAGGATGTTTTAAGGCTTGATGGATGTTTTAGGGCTAGGGCTTATGTCGTCCGTAAACGGCCTAGTGAGCTAATTTAGCGTGCAGGATCCATCCAGATTGGGACTAGTGTGAATTCTTCTATCGCGCGTATTTCGCGATCTTGAGAATTCTTGGGGTTCTTTTCGAGATACATGAACCTCCATGCACATGGTCAACTACATGACGATGGGGCAACCGCACCATCTCATTGCATGAAACTGAGCTGAATCTATAGCCCTGAAGCCCTGACACGCCATGCCTGTGGCACTTGGGTTATGGTGCTGCTCAGCCCCAGTACCAGAAACCCAACTCCGTTTGCCAATGCAAATGATTTCGCGATCAGCCGGCGTTAATCCATGGTGTGATACAGTCGATAGTTATGTGCTAATGTTCTGGCACCAGAGGAGAAGACCATGCTCTTGTCGGCCTCAAGAATTAGAGAATTTCCACTGTCTCCCCTGAGAAACAAATCTAACCATGCCTATCTGCCAGACATTAACTTATTTACTTATTAGAAGTCGCTGTCCTCTATGTACTCCGTACTTAAGAATTAATTCTTTATGGTGCCATCGGAGAACATTTTTTGGATCTGCTGGGACAGTTCCTTCCCAGCACATTTCATCAGTGTGCTGACAGCCTGACCCGCCTTGCAGCTAAAATAGCTAGCAACCCGGCTAAGCAGTAGTCAAAGGCCTTATCTTCTAACCAGCCAATTCCAATGAACGGCCACAGTGATATCTCGGCGCTATTTTTGTCCAGCCCGAGCTCATTGAACTCTGCACCACTTTTGCACCGTCACGACATCCAGTGCGGGGATGTCGCAAGGATGTAAAAAATCCGGCAATCATTTTATCTTATCCCCATCTTCGGGATTATCACCTTCTCTATTCCATTTAAATCTTCCTTTTTTTTTCTAGACTGACTTTTAGCCCTGTTTCCTTCATAACTTCTCCCACATAACGATCTGCCAGATTCCAAGATGGGAAGCCCATCGGAATCGCGGAGCGATCCCGATAAGTACCCCGGCGCATTCGGCAGGTTGCATAGATTTTACAGGGGGTCACTCTATCAAATCCTTGCCCTGGGGCTGGTAAGCTTCACGCAACCAGGAATATGGTCTGCTCTATCTAGTAAGTCTACCCATCAACCCCCCAACTACCGCATGCCTAATCACTGATTTTCCGGCATTGTAGACCTTGGGGCCGGCGGCCTGGCATCGCCATTCTTCGTCAATGCTTCCAATGTGATCACCTTTGCGATTATGGTTTTTGGCAGTCCGATAACCGCAGTCATCGCCAATAGATTTAGTCTGAAATGGGTTCTGGTGTTTGGCACTCTGGGATATGTCCCCTATTGTGCAGCGTTGTACTGTAACAGCGTCTTTGGGACGCAGTGGTTTCTACTTTTTGGCGCAACCACATGCGGATTGTCTGTACGTGAGATGTATCAGCATGGAAACTCGAGGATGTGTATTGGTTTGCTTATTATTGAATACGTAGGCTGCTGCATTTTGGACATCTGAATCCGCAATTGCTGTGGGGTATCCCGAAGCCGCGAAGCGTGGATTCTACAGTTAATTCTCTCTTCTCCCTTTCCTACTTTCAATCGTCGATTCTATACGGAAGACTAATACCCAGCACAGTTTCTATTTGGATATCGCTGAACAAACTCGGCTCCATAATCGCCTCTTCGATCCAACTAGCCCTCAACATGGATAACGACCAGCAAGGAAGCATCAGTCCAAACACATTCCTCGTCCTCATCGCCCTCCAATGCCTTGGTCTTCCACTGGCGCTTACTATTGCCCCCATCGATAAGCTCATCCGCACTGACGGTACAAAGCCCCAATTTGCTTCCCGCAAAACGCCATTCAAAGAAGGGTTCAAACGTTTCTGGGGCGTCTGCAAACAACAGCGCATCTACCTCCTTGTTCCCAGTTTCCTCTCCGCCCAATGGGCAGCGACGTATCAGGGCATGTATCTGGTTTCGTACTTTACCGTACGAGGACGCACTCTTGCGGGCTTCATTATCTCGATTCTCTCGGTGGCGATCGATTTGTGGTTTGGGTGGTTATTAGATACGAAGCTCTTCACTAACCGGCGCTCAATAACTGCTCGAGTGACCTGGCTGATTATTGTGTTATCGTTTACTGCAACATTCATTTATAATTTTGTCCTGGAAGTCGAGTTTTCAAGAACAAAGCCAGCACTAGATATCGACAGTCCCGACTATGGGAGAGCTGTGGCGGTGTATTGTTTATATCGGTGAGTGCCTTTAAATGAACTTCCTCCACCCTCTTTCACTTCCATCACCAATACTAAAACAAACCCCAGCATCGGTTACGAAACCGTCAGCATCTGGCTATTCTGGCTCCTCGGTACCTTCGACTCGGACGTCGACACGCTTGCGCATTCAACCGCCCTTCTTAACAGCGGCCAGAGCTTGGGCAGTGCGCTTGCATTTGCTGTTGGTTCGGTCCCGTCCGTCTCGATGCTGAACAACCTTATCATTTCGGCAGTGGTGCTGTGGGCGAGTGTTCCGACAACAACGTGGTCAGCTTGGAAAGTCAAGGATGAGGAAATAACTTTAAGCGAACGAACTGATGAGGAGAGCGGGGATGGAAGTGGATCTGGAAAAGAGAGTATTGATGGAGCAGTGGCTGTTAATATAGGGGAGCTGAAGAGCGCTTAACTTTTAATTCTCAAGCTGCTGTAGTCCTGTTGCTCACAGGCGCTGGGAGTTTTCTCACTCCCCTTTATTTCAATTCCAAAACGACTCCTGCCATAGATTCCCTAGTTCAGAAAAATATTAAGTTAAATATATGAAAGTTCGGGAATCGGATTTATCCTTAGCTTCCCTTGCATCATGCATGCATTAAACTACACCTACATGGTTGATCATCTAGCTCTATATCACGCCATATCGATTAGCCCTTGCGACAGAAAACCACATCGTGTATTAAACGCCGCTGAACAATACTCCCATTGCAATTGGTAGTTGCTATACGTAATATATCAATAAATAACGACCTACCATGAAGGATCGTGGTGTCGCATGTAAACAAAACACCGTGCATTTCTGCACAAGTTAGTTACGGTAAATACATGACGATACCAAACTACCCCTTTTTTTCAATATCCCTTTATCTTTTGTATACCTGCGGCGCACCGTCTACCCCGCCATCTCCTTCAAATCCTGCAAAAAGGATGGCGCAGCGATGGTGTGATTTCACCCCCTTATTACTTCGTTCTTTGTCTCGGATGTGGGACGGAGGTTAACAGTGGGACGGCGGTATTTGCATGTCATCAGGGGGGGGGATTTGCTTCCTCGCTCACGTCATACCCGGCTATGAGGAGAGAGTGGGATGGAGGGGCTGATAGATGGTATATACAGGGATAAGTATGTGTCTTCCGCTTATTAGGATGCCCTTTTTCGATTATTTTTTAAATTTTCTCACCCACTTTTCATAGAGCTCTTCACCAGGTGGAATATTGACGAGCTCGACACACAGGTTCATTCATCTCAATTATTCTGCTATAACCACGACTATTGGGTGCTCCAATTGAAGACATCTACTCTTTTTCATCCCACCAAAGATTCTCACATCCCAGTATTTCAAAAACCGAACACCTTCGATCAGATCACAACCAACATCCAAAATGTCCTCCCCTCCAAAGAAACAGCTCATCGTCAATGCCTTCGCGATGCAATCGCCCAGCCACCTGAATCCAGGCATCCACCGCTTCCCCGGCGACAAGGGCGGCGAATACACAAATATAAAACACTGGATCTCGCTAGCACAGAAGCTTGAGGCCGCCAAATTCCATGCAATCTTCTTCGCCGACGTTCTGGGAGGGTACGACGTCTACAAGGGCCCCGCCAACCTCGAACCAACGATTCCCGCCGGAGCACAGTTTCCGATCAACGACCCCCTATATAGTGTCCCTGCCATGGCTGCTGCGACGGAGAGTATCGGGTTCGGAATCACGGCTTCTACTACCTATGAAGCTCCGTACGCGCTGGCAAGACGCTTTTCGACAGTGGATCATTTGAGCGGTGGTCGTGTTGGTTGGAACATTGTCACATCGTATCTTGATTCCGCGGCGCGAAACTTCGGATTAAATACGCAGATTGAGCATGACGAGCGCTACCGCATTGCGGATGAATATCTCCACGTCACGTATAAGCTATGGGAAGGATCGTGGCGGGACGGCGCCGTAACCAGGAGCCAGGAGGGCTATGCGGATCCCAAGGGCGTCAGGCAGATTAACCACGAGGGGAAGTATTTCAAGGTCCCCGGCCCGCATCTCACGGAGCCATCGCCACAGCGGACGCCGTTCATTTTGCAGGCTGGCACATCAACGGCGGGCAAGGCGTTTGCGGCTAAACATGCAGAGGCGATTTTCCTCAACGGACAGATCCCGGAGCTCGTCAGGCCGTCCGTGGAGTCGATTCGGAAGCAAGCTGCGGAGTTCGGTCGGAATCCAAATGATATTAAAATTATTACTGGCGTTCTGGTAATTGTGGGAGAGACGGATGAGGCTGCCCAGGCAAAGTTTGATGAACTAGCCAAGTACGGAGACAAGGAGGGCGCTCTGGCTCTGTTTGGCGGCTGGTCTGGCTTTGATCTGAGCAAGTATGGCGAGGAGGAAGATTTCCGTTTCACAGGGCCTCCTGCGGTGCGAAGCATGGCGAACCACTGGGCTAGTACGGTGCCCGGTACAGAAGGGAAGAAGTGGGATCGAAGGACCATTTCCGAGTATCTCGTTGTTGGCGGCAATGGGGCGAAGATTATCGGCAGCCCAAAGACAGTGGCTGATGAATTGGAGCGATGGGTTGAGGTCGCTGACGTTGATGGGTTTAATTTCAGCTATGCGACGATTCCCGGCACGTTCGATGATATTATTGAGTTTTTGCTGCCGGAATTGCGTCGGCGTGGCATCTTTTGGGACGACTATGCGGTCAAGGGAGGGACATTGAGAGAAAATATCTATGGGCAGCAGGGACAGACCAGGTTGAGGGAAACGCATCCAGGTGCTCAGTATTTCTGGAAGGAGGGAGAAGAGGTTCCAAAGTATGCGGCGAAGAAAGCAGAGGAGGATGGCGAAGGGAAATAATGTAAAAATGTCCCATAAGAATATTTGGCCATGTATCTGCATTGTGAATTTGACAAAAGAAAAGAATTTGATACAAAATCTTCAGAATTTTAAACAAGGGTGAAGGAGGTTAGACGATGGCGTATAGACATAAGAACTCAAATAACAGCAAACATCCAAAATCTAAATATCGACATTAAAGGCAAAAAGAAATGCATAATACTTCCCTACAGATCCCACCAGCCCTCATGGTATGTCCTCAGATCTATCTTATCGGGTGTTGCCAAATATGGAGTTAAATCAGAGTCCTCCTGCAACTCCTTTACCGTCCATCCATTCCCGAAGTATGCAAACCTATTCCCGCTCTTATTTCGATAAGTATATTCCCAATCCTCCCATCGGGGATCACGCCGCACAATGTTTAAATGGCTCGCGCTCCCTGGGAATAAACCGTGAATCCTCCCGCCAGGTTTTCCACCGTTATACCACGAACTGCAGTTCTTGTTATCGGTCGAAGAATCGTCATTTCCTGTCCAAACAGTGCGAGGGTAGAATTTATCACTGTATTCAACGAAGTCATCCGCAGCTTGCTTGGATGGGGCCATCGACTCAATACCCTGGCTGCGAATTTTCCGGAGCACTTTTGCCACGTAGACTATTTGGTTCTCGAAGCTATTGGGTACAGTGCCGCTATGTCCTGTGGCTGAAGGGCCACCCAGCCAAAATGCGTTGGGAAATCCTGGGGTTGCAATGCCAAGGTAGCAATAAGGAAAGCCGAAATAACCGTCTGGTTTCCAGGCCTGTTTGAGATCAATCCCGTTGGCGATTACGGAGAATGGCGGTGCAAAGTCCACGTTTGCCCCAGTCGCGCAGATTACCGCGTCAACCTCCCTTTCCACTCCATCTACCGTGACGATGCCTTTTTCTGTGAACCGCTGAATATGTGTTTGAATATAATCCACGTTAGGCTTGCTGATTGCCTCAAGGTATCCTGGGCCAGGAGTAGGGCGTCTGCAGTTTGGTGGAAAATCAGGGATGATTTTATCGGCCAAGTCTGGCTTTTCTGCCACTTTGCTCAACATCAATTGCGTCCACATTGCGCGCAGTTCCTTGTTCTCTGGTGTATCTTTGAAGATCGCCCCGAATCGTCTAAAGTACTTGGTTTCCACACTCTTTCGATATTCGAGGTAAGCTTCCGGGTCCTTGAATGATTCGAGCTGTTCGGGGCTGAAGCGTGTTGGCTCGAGAGTCCGTACGCTGCCGGATCCAAAGGAGTCGGCGATCCAAGTTTTGTTGCGCGCATAGTGGTCCACGTGTGCTGCTGTTTGCTGGAGAAATGGAAGAATCTGTAAACCAGATGCGCCGTTGCCGATCAACGCTACACGCTTGCCACTGGCGTCGAATTTCGGGTCCCAGTTCGAGGTATGGAATAGCGGCCCGCGAAAACTCTCGATGCCTTCATACGAGGGGAGTTTCCATGCATTAAAGTGCCCGATTGCGGTGATCAAAACGTCGACTTTTTCCTCATAGATCTTGAATAAACGTTCAGCAAGGCCCTATCTTCAAGGGACAGGGGTATTTACCCACCTTCGCCGGCTCATTTAAATCTTGAATCGTTATTTTCCATTTTGCTTCTTCTGGTATCCACTCCGCTGTCTCGATCTTTTGTTGAAACCGAATATACTTGTAGACATCGTATTTTTTAGCAACACTTTGCCAGTAGGCTCTAATCTCAGCCCCCTGGGCAAACTCCTCCGTCCACTGAGTATTTGGAGAAAACGTCGACTGGTACACGTTGGCAGGAATATCACATCTCACGCCGGGATATCTATTTTCGAACCTAGGACAATATGAGCTGATGAAACCGGTATGCGTTTGTTCGACTCTTACCATGTCCCTCCCTACCAATACATGTTAGTAAAGCCATATGTTCAAGTTCTATTAGGTAACTCATACATACCACATCTGAATTCTTTTCATATATTCTCAAATCAAGCCCAGGAACCTTGGCCGGCAACAGAACGCCCGCCAAAATCCCTGAAATGCCAGCCCCGATAATGCCAACCGTAATATCTCTCACTTGATCAATTGGGTGATCCTCCAGCTCAAATTCAGGCTTGGAATTGTTCCTTCCCTTCGATTCCGCGGCTGTTTGTTTGACTTCCGTTGTAACATTGGCTTTTAGATCAGACAAGATGGTAGGGGAGGGAGCACCATTGGCCAGGTAAGGCCGGCCAATGCCATTGCTGGATATTTCCGCCACCATCTTAGGCACCTGATAAAGATAGATATAATAACCAAAACGAAATCAGCTGTGTTCAAGGCGTGGGCTTAGCTACCAGGCACGGCTTTCCAATTTTCTTCGGGCACTGGTCCAGTAATGTAGAAAGAGATTCCTTGGGCAATAGAATGACTGAGCATAGATTGAGAATTTCCCGTGTAAATACCGCTCCAGATCCTGAATCCGAAAGAGGGGTCGTCTATTGACGCCATATTTCCACCCATAGCGGCCATGGACTAATGATGGGGGTATCAGTTGCACGCAATGGAGCCGCAATAACACGTAACTTGTGGCACTTAATTGGGGAGTTAAAGAAAGACGCACAAGAAGCCCCGGAAGCCACAGCCAATAATCACCAGCTTCGAGGTCGAGTATTCGGTGTCAGCTAGGTATGTAAAACATTATCTTATTTTGCAAAAACCCGTACTGCGGAGAAGCAGTCAGTACGAACAAAACGATCAAGGAGGCCCGAAAGTGGAACTGGAAGACACGGGATGATAGATATGGTTATCGGATCCTCCATCCAGCCTGCGTAGCTAGCACGAAGGATGGTGTTGTTTTGGCATCCCCGAGCTAGTAATTTTTGCATCATCACGATTAAAATGGTGCAAGAATCACGCCTTCCAAGGCACTATTAATGAATCGTAAGTTTCCACTCTTCCATCGAGGAACTATGAGAGAGTGTTTTGCGGAGAGTTCACGGCATCATGGTCAGGCTGCTGGTGACTTCTGTACAATACGTGCCCAGGAAATGTTCCCCTGGTTCCGCTTCTTGGAAATTCAGTTGGTTGGGCCCAGATCAAAAGTAGGACGACGTTGGAGATGTATTTGGATACCTAAATAGTGGACGTGCTGGGCTCCAGGACATCGAAACCTTCGGGCTTTTGAAGATTCAATGCTGCTATGACAATGCGAAGAAGAAAGCAGCAAAAGTTGTTGATGTTGTTGTTGTTGTTGCGCGATGCAGCAGTTAACTTATGGATGACAAATCTTATCACATGATCTTCCACAAAGTCACATGATATCAATTTCGAGCCCTCCAGCTGGAGCCTTCCTATTATCTTCCTGTAAAGGGCATATCAATAGATCAGATACTATGCTAAAGTTAATTTGGAAAATAATGGCTTAAAGTATACTAGTCTGTTCATATATATATATGACTGCTAATATAGACTAACAGCTATTAAAAAGAATCTCATGGTGACAGAAAGGCTTCATGACAAAAAGGTTCTAGGGAGAAACTGTCTTGGTCTATCAGAGAGTCATAAAATAGCAGAGAACAAATAATGTAAAAATGTAAAACCGCAATTTGGAAATGAATGCAGATGTATTGCCATCGGAGGTCGAGATGCTGCCGCCTGGAGCTATGCAATGTATTTCTCAAAAGCAGACTCCATGCGTTCAATCTCTTTGCTAAAACTCGTCTCCTCCAGCCTCCTCTTCTTTCTCGTGTTATCCGGAACGTCTGACAGCGCATCACGTATTGTGGCTCGTTCAAAATCAACTAACATTACGCGCTGGTAAGTCGGGTTCCATAGCACATTTCGCATCTCTGCATCACCATGTAGGACTCCTTTCAAGTGAATGGCTCGGAGGGCATTGGATACCATGGAGGAGACATCTGCGGCCTGGCTGGATGTTGTGCTTTCCTGGACCGACTCTCCTGCCCAACTTAAGAATAACATGTGAGTGTAAATTCCTTCATCAAAGTAGTAAGGATATTCCGATGCCAGCTGGACCACACCGAGACAGACTGGAATGCAATCGCCTTGGAGGTCTTGGAGCCTATTGTAGACCTGCATTTCGTGTTCGAGCCTATGCCGATGACCGTATTCGACACCCTTGGCGACTAGAGTGTAACCGTGTGATGATAGCCTCACTTTGAATAATGCTCCGCAACTGCCCGCTTTGTAAAGCGGGCGACAGTCGGCATCTGGTCCACGATCCGTGGCAAGTTGTGTCTGGACACGAGAGCGGAATCCTTCTACATTGATCCGACTCTTTCGATGATCATGGTAGTTGGGGCACAATGAATCCAGGGAGCCACGATCTCTAAGCGCAAGTAGGCATTTCTGAGAGCAGTATGGGCGAGATTTTATGGCCGGTGGTTCGATGACGTTGGAAGTCTGGCGGGTGCGACTAATTTTTCCTCCTGGAGCCTCCCTGGACTTTCCGGATTGGACAGAACCACCCCTTCCGGTTCGGGCGGGTCGTGATGGAGCGAGAGAAGGAGACGAAGGAGGAGATGGCGAGGGGGAACTTGTCGGTCGCCGGTCGCGTTTAGGGGGTCGGCATCCCCCGGATCGTAATGACATCGTGAGGGAAGGCAGGTCACGAGGCCGTCGGCCACGATACGCGGGCGAGGTATGTTTCGGGCGAGCAGCTGGTGGAGTCTGCGCCAGAATTTCAGAATATTCCACTGGCCAAACATCAAGCCTGCTGACATCATCACACCATTGCTGCGGGACTGGGGGAGATTTCAAGGCAATAACTGTAAATGCCAAAACTTGTGCGACAGCAGTCAACCGGATATCACTGTCATCAGTTCCTTGGACATCCAGATCTGGGATGCAAAGCGCACACCGAACTGAAGATGGATCGTCTGGGATGTGTACAAATATAAAGGCTTCTCCAGTGCACACATAACCATAACGTACCCCTTTGCGCACCATGTAAGAGAAGAGCTGAGTTATGACTGCAGCAACAAGTCTTCTGCAGCAGAATTCAACATCATCGGACTCCTGATTGATCACATCCTGAGCAGGCCGAATCTCTTTGAGCAAACCCATGGCCATCTCCGCGCGGGTGAGTTTGTGAGGCGCCTTATATTCAATTGCAATTGCGGGTATGTGTTCGCTGCCGTCTTGTCGATATATGCAGAACCGATCTGCTTGCCCTGCTGTGCCTGCAGGCTGTCCCGTACTCCTCTGGGTTCCACGTTCCCCCCTGGTTGGTGGCCTGACTTCCGGCATGGGATCGCCCGGCATCGGCTGGACTCCTTCACTTAGCGAGTTCTCCTCTGGACGTCCCAGATTCGTATGGCTCTCAAAAGTGACCGGGCCTTGCAGCCCAAACGCACCCCTGACGGCCTCATTTTCAACGATCTTGTCGACTATCATCCTGACTTGGTTCTCAACGGTGTCTCGTTCGTAATATCGGAGATCCCATTCCGAAGTGATTGGGTTGATCAGTTGGCGAACATAATCAAGTTGATGTTTTGACGGAAAAAGCTTTCCCGTTAAAAAAGACGGATAACTATCAAGAGTGTCCCACACTTCTGCCTGGTCGCCATTGAAACTGTCCCATATGGCGATGAGCGAGGGAACTTTCCGATTGGTTGGCTTTGTTACTGGGCCCTGGGTCGTTTGTGTGGGGTCTGTTACGATAGTGATCGCAAGCAAGAGTTCATGACATCCACGAAGGAAGAGAGACAATGTTGTCGACTCTGAATTTGCTGCTAGGGCTTCTGCTTTCTCGCGTCGTCGTTGTTCCTCTTCGCGTCGTCGTACTTCCTCTTCGAGTCGTCGTCCTTCTTCTTCGAGTCGTCGTCCTTCTTCTTCGCGTTGCTGTCTTTCCTTCTTTACCTCGGATTCTGCAGCTTCGGCCCGTCGTCTCTGCCTTTCGAGTTCAGCAAGGAGCTCCTGTACTCTGTTGTCCATTCTAGGCGGTGTAGTTAAGAAACTCGGTGTGTGCCTATCGGGTACAATTTGGACGGAGTAACTCAAGGAAATGGTAGAGGATGGGGACGGAATATGGATGGAAGAGAACCGATGAAGTACAGACGAAGAAGAGGAGAAAACAGGTGGGCGTTTGTTTACACTTCTAGACTTGGGAAGGAAGCGGCCCACGGCCCATGGCGTGGGTGGACGGGGTGTTGTGGGAAGGTTGAGGTTGAATATCTGATATTGGGGAGGGGAGATGGATGGATCTGGTGTTGATCACGTGCCGCGCTACTTAGCGACTCGGTCACGTGATATAAACTTCACCTAACCTCCCGACCTATTCTATACTCCCTCGCATGCTAATCCAAGTGTTTTCGTCGTAAAAATGCCTTTCCGATGGGTTGAACCTGGGGTAAATGAGCAGATATTATTACAACTACCAGACCATATGACCAATGGATCCAACAAAGGTATGTGATTACCACAGGCTGCGTCCAAGCAGCATATTCTGGACTCCCCCAACTAACCGAAGTATAGACGCCGTCAAGGCCGGGGCACGCACCGCGCAGGGGCCCTACTTCTGAGAGAAATGCAAGGACTCCGCGTTTTATTTTTGCATCGTCTAGGCCGTCGAGTTCTGTTCCCCGGTTCGTGGCCACCCCGCGCTTTCGTTTTCCTGAGCGGGATCCGCGGGCTTCGGACGTTGATCTAGATGTCAGTGATGCCGAACCATTTTCCTCCGCACCCGCAGAGGATATTCGCAGGACTGGTGACTTGGAGTTGAATTATCCAGACAATCACTCAATCGAGGACTCTGGAAGCGACGAGGAAGAACTCCTCTTCCAGGATGACCCCACATCCTCACCTATAGAAGGCTATCTAGGAGGGGGCGACGATCCAGGGGCAAACAACCACGACATCATCTTTGATGACAATTTCCCACCGACGCCAGAAAATCACAAAGCAAAACGACGCAGAATATCATTACCCCCTACCAACAATCCAAATGCAGAACCAATCTCATCATGCCCATCCACGTCCCCACCCCCATCACCCCCTCCGGCATCCAACTCCTCCTTCGCCTCCCCTACCTCCCCCTTTCATCAACTAGCCACCCAAGAGCCCTCCACACCACTCCCCCCACCCAGCACGGCATTCAAACGCCCACCCCCCTCATCCACAAAACAACCACGATTCCTATTCCAATCCCCCTCCTTCGCCCCATCACAGCGCCACAATCCCTCCACCATCATCTCCTCACAACCACGCCCAACCACAGCACCCACACCAACACAAAGACGACAACCCCATTTCATCCTCCCCTCATCACCCTCCAGACCTCCAGAGCCCAGCCGGCGCGCTGAGGGAATCCATCAACCCTCTACCACCACCCTCCTCCGCCGCCCACCAAGACGATCAACCACCACCACCCCAAACTTTATACCCGGCGGCATGGCCTCCTCCGTCCGCGGCTGGCTACTCGAAGCAGAGGCGATAAAACATACCTCCCAACATCAGCATCCTAGCACGCAACAACAGCCGCCGGTACCAAAAAACACCCACACCCAAGCGCCTAACAACCGACCGAACCCCTCCTCCGCCCCGGGAAAGGAAAAGAACTACCATCTCATCTCCGAAATCGATGCCGTTCACCATCAGCCTGCCGGAAGTGGCGGGAGCGCGTATGTCCCCGGACACCCCGCGCCCGCAACGTTAGTCACGACGACGACCGCAGATCCAGCCAGCGGACAACGGGTCCAGAAGCTTCTTTTGTTTGGGGCTCCGCTTTCTTTCCCGCCTCGTACACGTAGCGCGGCGGAGGTTATAGTCCCGCCTGGGACGAGTGGTAGTAGAGCTGGCAATCTCCCGCCTGCAGCAGCAGCTACGGCGGGTGTGAAAAGGGGCGATCGGATAGGGGTTCGTCGGGGGCTTGTGTGGGAGATGGAAATTGAGGAGTTTGGTAGGAGGGTGGAGGAGGGTGATGGGGGAGTTCGAGTACAGCGTGCTGAGAATGGGGCACGGGTGGAGAGATGGGTTGTTGGTGTTGAGTGGGATGTGTTGGGATTTGGCGGGGGGTGAGGTGAGGTGAGGTGAGGTGAGGGAAGGTGAGGCGAGGGAGGGTGAGGCGAGGGGGTGGATACTTATTTATATGGCTGCTTTCTCCAGTGTGTATATAAGTTTACGACGAATGGATGAATGATACGTTATGATCCTCTCTCTACGTACGTGCATTTAGTTATAACTACTCGAATTCGCCGGACAGGAACTTCTTTAAACGAAGAAAAAGAATCAAACGGTCCAATAACACAATCGTCCATCTAGCTAGGTAGGTAGGTATCTAAAACTCCCCGCCCGCGAATCAAAACACTTAACTGCCCAAAATATCAACCAACCAACCCAGGAGCTTCCGTCCAAAAAGCCCTAATCCGAACAGAACAAAATCAAAACTAAGAATAAACTCAATCACTCCCACCCTCCTCCCCCACCCCCCAACAACCCCCCCAACACCCCTCCTCCCCTCCCCTTCACCCCCACCCCACCCTTCCCACTCTCTCTATCCGCCGCCCGCCTAAGCTCCCACTCCCTCTGCCTCTCCCTCGCCGCAGCATAATAATTAACAGCCCCCTTCTTCCCCGCCGCCGCGCCCTGCGGACGGAGAAGCTCCGTCGACGCTCTCGCGCCTCCACCTCCACCCGTAACCCCCGTAGAAGACGAAGACGTCGACGATGTAGATGATAGATTACTCGTCGCGCGCCGGATAAGCGGCGGTGGTCGTTTGAAGGTTGGTCCGGTGTTTGTGGAGAAGAAGGCTTGTTTGGAGATTGTGGTTGAGGCGGCGTTGGAGGAGGCGGCGCGGCGGAGGGAGAGGCGGTCGATGACTTTGCCGCGGGGGAGGCGGCGGGGGTTGGTGGTGCCGTTGGTGGTTGTGGGTTCGGGGGCGGAGGATGATGGGGGGTTATTGTTAGATTTGCTGAAGACGTCTATTTCGTCGTCTTCCTCAGATGCGTCCTGGGCATGCGGCGGGTCTTCCTCATCGTCGGAGAGGAGGATGTCCTCGTTGAACGATTCTGAGGAGTTAGATTCGTCACCGTCGAGGAGGAAGGAGACGGATTCGCGGATTTCGGCGAGCGTAGTTGGTTTCTTTGTTGTTGCGCTTGCGGGTGTTCGGCGGAGGTGAGGTGGTGGGCGGTTTAGTGCGTCGGCGGCTGAGTGGTCGAGTGGTCGTTTGCGTTTGTTGTTGTTGTTGTTCATTGAGATGTTTCCTCCGGACTCAGGCTGGTCGCTGCCCTGCTGAGGCGCAGGATCCTGCGACGGGGTATCCTGCGAGCTAGGATCGGCAGAGTCCAAGAAATCCATACTCATATCGTCGTCCATATCTCTATCCTCGATCGTCTTCAGGAACGCGCTCTTTTTGGGATCTACTGCGATCTGTCCGATCTTCTCATCGGCGAGCAGGGCCTTGCGCATCTTTGCGAACTCTCTTCTCTTCGCGCGACGGCGGGCGGCGGTGCGTTCATCGTCCGAGTCCGATAGGTCAAGATCATCCCCTGCACCGCGTCGCCGTCGAAGGGCACCCGTGGTGATGTCTCTCATGAGTTTATTGACTTGTTGCTCGTCTCGTTCCCGTGAGTGGTTTCTGTATGAAGGTTAGGTTAGCTATAGTCACAACAGAAACAAGTTGGGATACGCACGCGTTCATAGCAGCCAGCTGCTTCTCATCGACAACCTCCCCGCTATTATCATTAATCATACTAAGATCAAGTTCATCCTCCTCACCGGCGCTCTCATCACTTGCTCCTCCAAGGCCAGCATATTCATCCTCAGACTCCTCAGCCACTTCATCAATAATCTCTCGCGCCACGCTCTTCGACTTGTCGAACTGAATCTTTCCCGACTTCTTTGCCGCCTTACGCATAACGTCGAATGCACTAGACTTAACCAGGAACTCCTCCTCTTCAACATCGGAGAGCTCTGAGACAGGTCCACGACGTAATAACCGTCTTCCACCGGTGCGTTTTACAATAGGTGATTCCTCAACGACTATGGGGACGGTATCAACAGTAGACGTGGGTGGGTTATTAAACCGCTTTCCTTGATCAAACGGAGAATACATAAACCCAGCGTCCTGAGTCGGTTCCGGCGCTTGGGAATACGACGCAATTGTTCGCGCTGCAGGTGACTCGGACACACGGCTAGCCGACTGCGGGTAGCTTGCGAATAGGTCAAGAGGAACAGAGTTTTGCCCCTGGCTGTCGCGAACAATCTCTTGAGAACCCAGGGCTAGGAGGTCATCAGCGGGTAATTCGGCTCCAGGCATCCGACGAAGGACTTCGAGGGAATCTTCCTCGTCGTCTTGACTGTCAGCAAAAGTTGCGCCGAAGGCCTGGGTTAGGCCCATTATCGGTGTTCGTGCGGCGCCTCCAAAACCTGGGAATAACGGCTGGGATTGGGATCGGATTGGGGTTTCTTGTAGTTTAGGAGCGTCTTCCGCCTCGTCCTCGTCGTCGCTGATGACGCGTTGGGTTCTTCTATTTCGTCGTAACACTTGCTCGTCCGTTCCTTTAACCTGGTGTTCTTCTTCTTCGCTTTGTTCATCTTCCGAATCTTCAGCTTCGCCTGCTTCGTTGTCGATAAGGTGGCCAGCAGCTTCATCTTGAACACCAGCAGGCCGATCCGCATCATCCAACTCCTCATCATCTTCCGCCTCACTGTCTTGTTCCTCCTCATCATCACCAGCCACTTCCTCCTGTTCAGACCCAGAAAGTACCTCCCCTTTATCATCCCCGCCATTATAATCTTCATCCTCACTATCATCCACGTCAAGAGCATCGACATCACCATTTTTCTTCGCAGCTTTCTTCTCCCGCTTCGCAATTGCCGCCGCTTCCTCCCTCGCCCTTTCGAGAAGGTCCTCAACCTCAGCATCAGCACGCATCCTTTCCTCCGCAGTTTCGATAACGACGCCCTTGGCCCTCAGTTCCTCGATCTTCTCCTCCCTCTCCTTCAGCGCCTGCAATCTCGCCCGTCGAAACAGGGCATTGTCCAGTTCAGTGCGTGTCATGGAGCTCTGTTTCTGACGAGATGGGGAAGTAAGTTGTGCCAAGGTCCTGAGTTTGAGCAGAGAAGTAGAAGTCGACGCGTTGCGGGTTGGAAGGTTTTCAAAGACCGCAATCCGACGCGTTTTTGCGGGTGACGTGACAATTTCGAGATCGGAATCGGAATCGTTCTTCTGGTTCTGGGCAATTGATTGCCGGGAGATTCGGACTCGGACGGCTCGTGGGTTTGATATTTTGGGCGCGGGGGCAACAGACAGTGCTTTGATCTGTTCCTTGGGGAGCGATACGGGCGCCTCGGCAACCATGACGGGAGCGGCTAATATATCATCCACCGATGGAAGCTCCAAATCATCGTCCGGAACAGCAGTGTGTTCCTGTGTGTTTTCAATGTTCGCAGCGGGGTTTTTATCTTCCAAACTCGGCCCAGCCACTGGAGAGGTGGGCGGAGTGCTATGCTCCCGATCCGAAGTAAGAACAGAACTAGAAGTGGGAGCCAAGCTTTTGCTATTAAACTTCTCCAGGAAGCTATCCAGCGTAATCTTCTTCTTAGTCGTAGCCTGGTGTGCCAATTGCATGTTGCGGCTAATCCGTTGAGTCTCCCGATTCATCTCCAGAAGTGCCTTCTTGCTCGCTTTCCGAGCACTAGGTCTTGAATGTTGCATTAATTTCTCACCCGTCTCGACCTCATCGTCGGCATCGCTCAGTTGATCGGAGCTAAACATGTTCCCCAGCTCGCTGGACCGTTGTAGCCTTTCTGCCTTTTTCTCGGCTTCCAGCTTTTCACGGGCTTCTCGTTCCTGGCGTTTTTTCGCAACAAGAGCCTTGAGGCGATCGCGGGGGTCTTGGGCTGGTTCTTCATCATCTGTATGCATAGCGTCTCCAGTTGCAGTTCTATCATTTAGCCTCGGAGAGTCCATGGGCACGAAAAGCGGCGACTCTGATCGAGCTGACGCCCTTGAAACAGATCTCCTCTCCCGTTCTCTTCCCATAGGGGAGTCCATAGGAACAAAAAGCGGGGAAATCGAACGATTCGATGTAGACCTCCCATTCCGTCCCAAACCGCGTTCCAACCGCCTCCCCGTTCGAATATCCTCCTGCTCCTCCTCCTCCTCAACCACCACACCCTTCCCCCCCTCCATATCTTCCACCACCGGTAGGCCCGACCGTCCCCGCACATTCAACTCCCTAGAAACCCGCTCATAAGCACTCTCACCCCCACCCCTCTCCCCCTCCCCATCCACCGCGGCCTGCGCCTGCATCCTTGCCGCCATCCTCCCCTTCGGCTGCACGGGTAGGTCGTCATCCCCATCATCCCCACTACCATCACCAGCATTATCCGACACGTTGACCTTCTTCTCAGGAACCCGCCTCTCCATCTTCATAGCCTCCGCAAAGGACGTAAATAAAGGTCTCGCGACGCGCTTTTGTGTCGTCGCTGTCGCTGTCGGGGCAGTGGCATTCGTAGGCGTCTCATCGTCCGAATCACTATCCAACGCCGCCATGAGGGCTCTGATTTTCCGGCCCGGGGTTAGGATTTCCGGGGAACCGCCATTGGTGTTGGGATTGGGATATGAGGCATTGGAATCGGAATCGCGGTCTGGCGTGGCAGAGCGGCCGGGGGGGCGCGCGGGGGATGAGGTAATGTCCATTGTCAATTGTGTGCCAATGGATGGTACAGAATGGTATTTGTTAAATTAAATTATGACATTGGAAAAATGGGAATAAGGTCTATACGGTTAAGATATGGTGCGGTTGTGCTGTATGATGCGTGGTTTGAATGTTGTGTCCGGCAAGCGGTTTTGATAATACGCCAGACCGCGACTTTGGACGCGCCGCTTATTAAGACAACGCGATGGATGGCGCTAGGCCGTCTCGGGCAAGCGTGCTTTTCTTATCGTGCCAAGGTTCCTTATCGGTGCCAAGACTTCAAAGTTTGTCTGGTTTGCATCAAGCGATTTTCAAAGGCGGTCACGTGAGAAGTTTAATTCGACCAACAGCAACTTCCAAGGTTATCAAGCGATGATTTCGCGAACGGCAGTAGGTATTTGTCTGATGTAAAGTTTTGATTTAGTCTATCTACACATGCAGTAATCCAAACAGTAGAGGGCAGCATTTGCCGTGCAGTCACCTGTCCCCTTTAGAATGCCATGAAACCTTCCAGCTTCTAAAATCGAGAGGCTCTCAGGGACTGACTGCATAGTCAAAGCCGCGCAGCGAATAGTCTCCGTTTTATAAAATGCAACAGGGGAAGCGAAGGAGGTAACAGGCCACAACACAAAATAATCACAAGGCAGAAAAAGTAAAGCTGTTAACTGGAGAACCGAACGCCGTAAATGTAACCGGAAGCCTGCTGTGTATCCATGCAACGAAAAAAAAATAAGTAACGAGAGCAGAAAATCAAACTTCGAATAACGCTAGAATCGCTTGAAACAAGCGATGTTGTCATGACGATGGTCTGAAAGCGACAGAAAATGTTGTACAGTACAAGAGCCGATGCCCGGATATCGATATCCTAAATTTCGATATCAATCTCAAAATCGAGAGCTGCGATATTCTCGTCGTCTGTAGGTCGGTGGCGTATGACAGGTACCCCCTTATGAGGCTTGGTTTCATTCTTCAAACCAGACGGTGTTCCGGTGCGGCTAGCCGTTGCCGCTTTGGCGTTTGGCGTGTTGGCTCCAGTGATCGGCGTAATAGGGCGGCTAACATCGCTGCCATTTCCTTTCGGAACAAGTCGATCGCCACTGGCATCGTAATGGGTCCTAGCGCGGGTCTTGACACGAGCAAAACGATCGGCAACAGCCTCTCCTCGGGCAACAGCTGCTGCTGCAAGACGTGCTCGTCGCCGTTCGGCAAGTTCGGCACGTCGGACATTTTCAGCATTGAGTTTTTGGTTGCGCCGATTGAGCTCTGCCAGACGCTCCTGCTGAGTCTGCCCGGCTGGGCGGGGCTTAACCAAAGAGGTACCGAAAGCAAGCTTAGCACCAGTCAATTGCTCGATCTCTGCATTCAACTTAGCAAGAGCTGCTTCGTCTCGAGCCGCGTCTGCCTCCCTGCGGCGTTTATGAAGTTGAATGAGTCGATCAGCCTGGGTCTTGCTGTCGCCAATAATGCCTTGACGTCGGAGCTTCTGGTCCAACTCTTCGGGTGTGAGATGATAATTACGCACGCGTTCGATGTCATCAAATTTGGCTTTGGTCACGGATTTTGTGGCCATCTTGCAATTTTCGATTGCCATAGTTTGACGGTAGCGATTGAACTCTTTCTACAAATTGTTAGAAGAAAATTCTGGAAGATGATCCACAACCAAGCATACCTCAGTGATGGGAGAATCCGAAAAGGCTATAAATGGAAACGATTTCTCTGCTTTGCCATGAGTAAGAATAGCATACTGCGGGGTTTGAAAACGGTGCCCATTTTTCCCTTCTATGGCGTAAGGTGTTCCTTCCACAAACTCTAGAAATAAGAAAATGAATTAGAAAGGTTTCCAAACAGAAAGACAGGGACAATGAATACTTTTTATCAAACAGACTCTGTACACGTTCTGTTGTGTTTCGTCCACGCCGACGACGACGCGAACGTAGCAGTTGATAGTGGCCTGCTCGAAACCCGGGTAGAAGCAGAAGTCACGAAAGTAACTACGGCCAGGACAAGCTCTTTGAATATCGCTAAGTTCGGCAGGCGGATCGTCTTTCGGGACAGAGGGGGACCGGTGACGATGGCCTTCATCCCATTCCACATCACTCTCGCCATTGGCGTCTTCGTCTGACACTGCTCCATCGGGGGAGCCGTTGATACCACTCTTCTTCTTGGAACTAGCTTCGCGACGGCGCTGTTCATCACGTTTACCCTTCTGCTCACGCTGCCGCTTGTATGCCTCGATAGCATCGGATGCCTCGCCAACCTTGCGGCCTCCAAGAGTAGTCTTCTGTCGAGAACTCTTGCGTTGGCTCTCTTCCAGGTCTGTGGCTCCAGCTTTGCGTTTCTTCTTTTCTGCAGTGCGTGCTTCCTCTCGCTCTCGAGATGCAAGGAGACGACGGAGGGCAGCATCTATACTGTGGCGGTCAACTTGCTGGGCTCGCTCGGATAAAAGTTGCTCGCGCTGGATCTCTGGCATTGCCATCACTTCAGCCTTGTCCTTTGCTGAATAGAACAACTTTTCGTAGGGAAAAATCGGCCCCTGGTCATCCGGCGGTGGAGACGCATCGGAGTCGGACTCAGACATAGAGGCGGATCGCAAAGAGTTTCGGGATCGCGATGATGGGGAAGAGCTAGATTGAAATTGCATTGTCAATATGAGGGTGCAAGAAGGAGGTGAGGAGGCCTAGGTCAGATGGGGGATTTGGGTTGATAAAATAGGGCGTGGTGAATGAGCAGATGGAAGCCAGTAACACATACAAGCCTGCCCGGCTATCTTCAGCATTCCTCCCTCTCTTTGTGCGCGAAGTGTGTTTTCCAGCCCCTTTTCGAGAAACTTCGCCACTCTCCTCAGACTCTCCCTGGTCGTTCCCAGATGCTTCTGGCGGGGATGCATTTTTTGACTTGGAGGGGACAACTTCCTCGTCTGAGGAGGAATCGTCTCCAGCCAGAGCCAGAAGGTCCGCGTCGAGGTCCGACATGGCAAGCGCTGGTTATGTGAGAGGCGGACGAAATCGAGTGCCGGGCGTGGGGAAGAATGGCAGATCGCAACGCGACTCAGCGTCTAGGAACCACGCAAAGTCTCGCAGGGACAATCGCAAAACACGCAGGAGAAGACAGGCTATATGAAGAGGGGCTTCCTAAGTGAAAATAGATGACTCCCCTCCGCGAAGGTGAATGTCGGCGTGCGAGACGGAGATGGCGCAGCAGTTGGTGAAGAGCGTAACGCGCAAGAAACCCAACAACGGTAATTATAAGGCGTATAATGTATATATGAAAGCCAATAGCAGCAATAGCCGGGTCCGCGAACAATGGCGTTTGTTCAGGGGAGATGTATTCTTCAAACGTCGTCGTTGTTCTTTCATGACGTTCCGCGAGTCGTCGATGCCGGCTGGCAAAGGGATGACTAAGCAGTAGTCTTTTCAGGTCATGTGACTCCACCGCAACCTCGCCTGGGGAAACCTCAACTTGATATTCAAACATTAACTGACGGCAGGGTGAGAATTGCTGCGTCTCCTTCCCATGGACTGAGATACCCGGTCGGTCCATGCCGTGAATGCTCCATTGTATCCCTACGCTTCCTCACAAAACGTCCGGCGACTCCCCAGATGGACCCTCTCCCTGCCCTCAGACAGTCTCTGGCTGTCTGTAGAAAGTCCATTCGGCCCTCAATGTATCCCAAATCCCCCGTCCGGCGTCTTTTATTCTTCCCGGGCTCTTCTCGGAAACTACATGCCAGCAATTCACAACCCGCCGCAGCCGGAGAAGAGAGCAGCTCAGGCCCCAAGAAACGCATGGTTTTGACTCAAAAACAACGAGACTTCCTCGACAGCGCTCTCCGAGTAAACCAGGCTGGTGAATTGGCCGCAACACTCATCTACGCATCCCAAACCCCTCCAGTCGTCCGCTCGCATCCTCATCTCCGCCCTCTTATGAAGCACATGTACGATCAGGAAGCTGGCCATTTTAATACCTTCAACCACCTGATTGCCAAACACCAGGTGCGCCCTACCGCCATGTATCCAGTTTGGGAGGTTGCCGCGAAGGCTCTGGGCTGGTCAACGGGAATCATGGGTCGCGAGGCGGCCATGGCATGCACTGAGGCGGTCGAAACGGAAATAGGCACACACTACAATGACCAAATCCGCGAGATATTAGAGTGGTTTGAGGATGCGGAGGCTCGTGGGGAAGAACCCGACGCAGAACTGATGGAATTGGTTTCGACGCTGAAGAGAATACGGGATGAAGAGTTGGAACACCTTGATCATGCTGTGGAGAATGATGCAAAAGAGGCCAAACCATACGATCCCTTGGTCTATGTTATCCGATTGGGTTGCCGGACCGCAATACAGATCAGCCAGCGGGTATGAAAATGTCGAAAATCTAACCGGTTCATTCTGGCCCCGAATACCCCTGCTCTCTCATGAAATCTCCGCTATATGCTGCAAATCCCGTCAAGCATCCATCCATGGAAGACTCCGCAAATCCCCAACCTCTTACCGCTAGGAGCTATTGGGCAGGACAAACATCATGTTTTTCGTATGGACACGAATCCCTGTGCAGATTTTTCTCAAGGGAAACTTCCTCCAACCAACAGGGCAGCATACTCAAGCTTCGACTTCGCATTTTCTCCACCTTTATTCTCGGTTTCAGCAATGCCTGCGGAAACCGCTTGTAAAGCATACATTGGCTCCGCAGGATACAGCAGCAAGACCAGCATCACCCACGCATCGATTTGACTATTGTAGGATAATCTGAGGACCCGAGACCCCTCTCTGGCACGGACATATGTTCAACCGGTATATCTTGCAGGATATATGCCAATTTGTTCTTCATGGATTTAATGCATTATGGCATAGCTACCCCTCTCTGTACAATATTCTTTCCATACTGTGTGTTTCCCTTGTCTGTATATATTCGCTGTTTTGTACAAATAACTCACTGACTATACCTCGATTATTCTTTTTCTTCCTATCCATCGAATCTAGAACCACTGCCATGTCTATACAGCGCAACCTCCGTTAACCATATTGCAAAAGTAAACATCATGTTCTATCAATTTAGCTGTCTATCTAGTATCTCTCAAGCCCGCATATCATCATATCATAATAAAGAAACAAAAAGTCAGACGCCGAAGCACCAAACCGGTGTATAAAGGTGGATGAAAAAGACGTAGATGCACAGCAGCATCAATAACAACCCAATTCAAACCCGCCAAAACAACGAACCCCACCAGCTAAAACCCAAACCCTCCCCCCCTACTCTTTCGCCTCGAGAAACCTCAAAAAACCCCCCGAACACCTCACCAGCTGCCTATAAACCGTCTCAAACCCCTTATTCCCCCCATAATACGGATCCCCCACCACCTCCCCGCCCCCCACCTTCTCAACCACACTCCCATCCTCCCTAAAATCCCCAATCAACCGCACCACAGCCACCCCTTTCTTCCCCTCCTCTCCATTCTCCTGCCCAGCACCCCCGAGCCCCACCGCCCTCGCCCGCTTCTCCAACAAATCCTCCAAATTCTCCCCATCCATCGCAAGTATATAATCAAACTCCATAAAATCCGCCGCGCGCACTTTCCGCGCGGAATGCGAGTAAGTTGTAATATTGTGGGTGCGTAGGGTGGCCATTGTTCGTGGGTCGGGGGGGCTGTGGACGTGGTAGGCGCCTGTGCCGGCGGAGTCGATGGTGGAGAATGTTAGGCGGCTGGTTGGGGGGAGGAGGGAGGATTGGTGGCGGAATATGGCTTCGGCCATGGGGGAGCGGCCTGGGGGTGTTAGTATTGGGTTTTTTTGGGGGGGAGGGGGGAGGGATGAGGGGGGGGGTTACAGATGTTTCCGAGGCAGACGAAGAGGACGGATATGGGTTCGGGGGCCATTTTTGATGGGGGTTTGGTGGGTTGGTTGGGATCGGGGGAGTGGTATGGATTGTCCCTGGTGGATGAGTGAAGAATGGATTCCAAGGTTATCTTGTGGTGCTGGCCCGGGGGGTTAGTGATGAATGCGGGGTTGAGGAAGGTGGTGGTGGTCAGAGGAAAATATATTTAACCAAAGTTGTTCCGGCCGGACTTCAACCTCATCATAAGAGCAGCATCCATCACTTGGCTATATCGCAATACACAACATCCAACTTTCTTCCGTTAATCAAATCAGATTTCTACCATATCCATCGCAATGGTTATCTCGCATCATTTATTTATAAGTTACACATCGCCATCACCAACCCACACAAGCCCTTCCCCACATGGCGAGGGCCTTGGTCCAACAGCTAGCCTTATTAGTTATCGTGCTCTAAAGCATCCTTGCCACTGGGCGGGTTGACTCAATAAACTACTGACATCCGTATATTCAAAAGCCCTATCCATTAATGCAGTTTATCGCTCTTTGCATGCCGCGACATTGAATCCCGCAATGGCTGATGATACCCCTGGATGCCCAGTCCCCCCCTCGCCCCATTCTCTCCAGTCACTCGTGCCTCCAACACCCCCAGAGCCACGAAAACGAGGCCGGCTATCAACTGCCTGTTCCCAATGCCATATTAGGAAGCAGAAGGTATGAAACCCACGAAACAGGGTGCTTCCTAGCCCGCTGACTATGGCCTAGTGTTCGGGAGAACGCCCATGTCTGCATTGTCTTCGGCGCGGAGTGGCAGATCTCTGCCTCCGTCGAACAGACTCTGATCCCCATCCGAAAAGAAGAAAGACCCTCATTAAAGAGCCGGCGTCAGCCATGTCCAAGTTGGCGCCGTTGCTCCAGTCCCAGTCTGAAGAGGTGCCAGCCCGCACCCAGCAACAGCCGGAGGAATCGCCCTACTCAATTGAATCCGATATGGAGGAGCCCCTGACGTCTCCCCGCGTCGGCCAGCTATGGAAGACTCGGGGGGCCCCTTCGTTCTTTGGAAACTCGTATTTTGGACCACAGGTGGCCGCCACTATGATCGATGCTCCAGCGCCTGATATTCCCACCGGAGCCAACCCCTCCCGTCGAAGTACCATTGCGAGACCATTCCGAGACGAATCTGGTCCGTTTTCCCAACTATGGGATCTTCTAGGCCTCCTCCCGCGCCGAAAATCAACAGTGGATCGTCTGGTCGACCTTTTTTTGACCGATGTGAATTGGAAAATCGACGCCGTCCATCCGCAGACTTTTCGCCGAAGCTACGTTAAATTCTGGAAAAGAAAATCAGGCTTTGACGACGTGACGACGGTCGATCTCCGGTGGCTGGCGCTTCTGTTCATAATTCTTGCTATTGGCGTCATGTTGGACTGTCCCCAGCGCTGTTCCCCTGAACTACAACGCGAATGCGAGGAGTCCTCGCTCCGATTCTACTGGGCGGCGAGGCGGGCAGTAGTGATTGCTCCGTCGTTCTACGGGGAGAGCACGGATCTTGTTCGTGCAGGTGTTTTGATTACTCGATACCTTATCCATTCTCGCAGGTTGTCGGAAAGCTGGTTGACAATAGGCTTTGCCTCACGCATCGCCATGGCGCAAGGCATCCATGTTGACGGTGTGCGATGGGGTTTGCCACGCAAAGCGACCGAGACGAGACGTAGATTATGGTGCCACCTATACTCTCTCGATAGGATGATTGCGCTTGCCCTAGGCAGGCCGTACTCGATATCCGACGCCCAGTGTCTAACAGAGGAGCCTGATAATATATGGGTAGACGATTTGTCGGATGATGAGGCTCTCCAGGCCGAGCCTAGACCATTAGATGACCCGACACCGGCGGTTTTGAGTTTCTTTAGCTATCGCCTTTCTAAAATCATTGGCTCGATACAGGAGCAATGCTTCGGGAACTACTCCGCGTCCTATGACAAGGTGGTTGCACTAGACTCCGAGCTCATTGCGTGGAAAGATAGTCTCCCTTCATACTTCCAGCTGCATGACCCGGATCTCTCGCTCGATGCTACCCATTCATTTCTACAATGGCATAGATTGTACCTGCATACCAACTACCACTTTGCGCGCATCACCCTGCATCGCCCTTATCTTCTACGGTCCTCTATCACAAACCGCTTCGAACGCAGCAGGGAAGCCTGTCTATCCTCAGCCTGTGCAGATCTGAAAACCAGGCTAGAACATCGAGTCGTGGACTCGAACGAGAACTTTATATGGTCACTGGGGGCCCACCAACTATTTAATAGCGGCATCGTGCTGGGTATAATGGCTGTCCGAGACCCGTATTCCGTTCGGACAGCAGCCATTCTGGAAGATCTGGAAGCATACTGCGAGAAGCAAAACTCCGACATATGGGTTAACGAATTCGGCCTTGCAGAGACAAGAGTTATAGAACTATGCATTGCCAAAGTCAAGCAGAAGCGACAGGATATGATACAGCAGCAAGCGGTAGCATCGACCACGGAAGCTGCGAGCCCGATGCCTGAGCAGGCCGAAGCATCTTCTGATCCCGCAAATAGTAGACTGAGTGGAGGGTTCGAAGCCCTACCTGCTCCTATGCTTGGTGATGGACAGTTCGGTCTTTCACAGGGTGATGGGGATAGTATGCATTTTGATAGTGTCTGGCCGGCTGTTTGGCAGGATCAATCGTTTTCGTTCCCTGGAGCGGCGGATCTTGAGACGTGGCAGGAGATGATAAACACGATTGGGACGCATTAACGTTTGTATAACTACCCTAGAGGGGATCTGTCCACCACTCCCCGAGATTTTTGTTTTTTGAAAATGCCCGCTCATGAAAAATGCGAGACCTCTTTATTGGTTATATCTATAAATATCTAGGTATATCATGATTTCACATCCTTTCACTGTTTTCAAACAACTCCTTACCTATGAGGAGTCATCCTTCTCATCCACAATCGGATTTACCAAAGTACCAAGCCCATGGCTAATTGATATCCGCAACTCATCCCCTTCCTTCAAGTACACGGGGGGTGTCCTCGAGTGACCGATCCCACCCGGTGTTCCTGTCATAATAACCGTTCCAGCCGGTAAAGTCGATCCCTACACCACATTATATCAGCAAACACAAGAGTCAAACCAGCAAGCAGCCCAAGGAAGCCAAACCAGAGAACGAAAAAAAAAAAAAAAAAAAAACACCCACCCTGGAAAGATGCGCAACAATCTGCCTAACCGAAAAAATCATATTCGCTGTATTACTCTTCTGCATCACCTCCCCATTCAACACCGTCCTAACCTCCATAACCTGCGGATCCGGTATCCCGCCGCCGGACACAATCACCGGCCCCAGCGGCGCAAACCCATCAAACCCCTTCGCGTAGCAAAACTGGCTAGTCTGGAACTGCACGCCGCGCGCACTGACGTCGTTGGAGACGGTGTAGCCGAGTACGTAATCGAGCGCGTTGTCGAGCGTGGCGTTTTTGCAGGTCCGCCCGATTATGACGGCGAGTTCGACTTCGAAGTCGATGCCTGTGAGAGTTTTGGGGATTGTGATGGGGGTGGTGGGGCCGGAGAGGGTGGTGGAGGGTTTGAGGAAGATGGCTGGGTCGCTGGGGATGTCGAAGTGGAGTTCGGCCTGGAGAGTTGGGGTTTTCAGTTCGCTGGTGTTCATATAAATGCCTCCCACTGGCTTTCTCCGTCTTGAGTGACCCAAGACCAGAGGCCGAATCAAGCGGATTGATTGCTCACTTACACCATGGTCATGATAATTCAACCCCACGCATCGGATCGTGCCCACTTGTTCTTCCGTCAGTGGTGAGAGGATCTGATCATTTCGCAGTCATTCATTAGCTTGCGCTTCATAGGGCACCATCCACCTTCCACACAACACCGCCACAGAAATAAATCCGAAAACCCAAAGACCCAACTCAACTCACCCTCTTAGCCACCACCGTCTCCCCCGTAAACTTCGCATCCAACGCCAACGGCGACGAGGAATCCAGCACTTTTACTAGAATCGGCGTCGTGGAGGGGGTTAGGGATGCGAGTCCGACTGGGTTATAACGCCGTTATTTGGTCAGTCGGGTCATATTTCTGCGCCCAAAAGAGCAACAAAGCAGCGTCGGCGAATCCAAAGTGCCTCTCACCATCTTGGTTCTCATCGACGGGCTGGCCACCGTATATCTTTCCGTCTTCGGCTTCGAAGCGGACGAAGCGGGACCATATCTGTATAAATAGTGGGTTAGATATTTGTTTCGTGATTGTTTGCCGGGTGGGAGTAGTAGGTAGCTAGCTTACGGGCTGTATTTGGGGCATAGTGTGTATGTATATAAGGGTCGAATGTGAAAGGTGTAGGTAGAGATGAGGGCTGTGAATGATTTGGCGAATTTCTATATAACTATCGGAACCAATACGTATATGGAGGGGCAGCGTGGTTATATTGGAGGGGTGGCTCGTCATTAGAGAGTTACCGCTGTTAAGCTAGCTGCGCAACTAGTATGGGGAGCTTCGAGAGAGCAACTAAAATAAACTGGCTGCTCGGCAATGGTTGGTATTATTGCCGAGAATTGCTAACTAGGGCGTGGCAATCCGTAAGTTAGTTATGGGATTTCGGGAATTTATTCGGGTTTGGGAGTTTCGGCATTTATAATTTTGAAGAGGTCTTTTTTTGGATAACTCATAATTATAAATTTTGAATTTTCTTCGCATAACTAGTTAAACCCAAACAAATACCCCTTTCTACTTTCCCCTGGAAGCTTGAGACTAATATACTTCCAACCCCTGAACTCTGACAGACCCGTACGTTATGCTGAAACCCAAACCCAAATCCAACCAAAGCCTACATCGGACTTTGAAAACCCGACCACCACCACCCCAATATCCCGATATCTAATAACTAGCCAACCAACTTATTAATAACTAGCCAGCCCGGGCCCATCCAGCGTTATCAGAATCCTCTCGCCACCCCGCCATCCCCACCCGCCAAAGCCCTGGCCCGCTCGGCGTCTCGGCTCTTCCAACCTGTCGCGCTCGGGGCATATCATCATTCTTCACCAGAAGCTTTCTCCGCACAACCGCCGTGCCATTTTATTGTGGAGTCCTCTTCCACTCGGCCTTTTTGCACTTGCTGGACCAGCGGCCAGCCTGGTCGCGGTTATCCGGGCTATGGCAGGGCATGGCATGGCATGGTATCCAAAGATTCCTCTCCCGCTCCATCACGAGCCTGGGCTATTTCCCGAATGGAAATACGGAATTGCTGTGAGCTAGCTGCCTAGCTATCCAAGTGGCTCAAGTTGCGGGCTGGATTTGACGGCCGGCCCGGCCGTGGCTATCGGCAAGCTAGATAGGCAAGTTCGCTGGCTAACTAGCTGAGGAGTGACTAAGGGGAGGAGAAAGGTTGAATAAATAACCTGCGATCGGCTTGTGAGGGGTTGTTCTTTGGCTCTTGTTTTTTATTTTTCATTATTTATCCATCTTCTTGCTTTTGCCGTGGGATTTGTCGATTTTGTTGCAGCTTCGACGAGTCTACGGAGTTGGATATAAACAGCATTACCGCCGCCAAACAGCTATCTACTAGCTATCAAAGACCTATCCCAAGGCAAACAAACCCCCGCCTCGCGAAGATGTCGCCGGATACAAAAGACCCCCCACCAGAGCCCATCGCGGCGGACACATCGTCCAACAACTCCATCCCCATCGCAGCAGAGAAGAAACCCTCCTCCTGGTCCGCATCCGCCGACGACGTCGCGGCCGCATTCGTCAATCGCTTCTTCGGCGAGGAAGGCAGCGAGTATTCCAGGGAAGAAGAGAGGGGGCTGAGATGGAAGCTGGATTTGAGACTTGTGCCGCTGCTGTGGTTTAATGCTACGCTGGGGTATTTGGATAAGATGGCGACGGCGACTTGTGCGTTGTGAGTTGGTTTATATTCTTTTTTTTTTTTCGCTGTCTGCTGTTTGCATTCGATAATAGTGGTATGTTTGCTGACGATTGGATTCTGATAGGTATGGGATGAAGGAGGATACAGGTCTAGTTGGGGATCAATATTCCTGGGTTGGGAGTGCTTTCTACGTAAGTAGCTCTCCTTCATTCATCTCCCGGAAAAGTTGGGGGGGGGGGGGGGGGAGAAAAAAAATACGTTTTAAAAAAAATTTCGGCCCCCTTTTTTGTGGTTTCCCCCCCCCCCCCCTCCCCCAAAA
>JANTQI010000032.1:184526-209125 GCA_032988985.1 Emmonsiellopsis sp. PD_5 | reverse complement strand
GTAATTATGTGTTGTTTTACGAGGCCTAGTCTTATTATCTACGCCTCGCCTGTCTGCCCTTCTCTTAATATGGGGGGGGGGGGGGGGGAGAGAGAGAAACTGACGTTTAGAAAACAGTTCGGCTACCTCTTCTGGTGCTTCCCATCCGCCTCCCTGCTCCAAAAATTCCCCATCCCCAAAACCATGGCCAGCGCCCAGGTAGTCTGGGGCATCATCCTCATCGGCCTGGGGTTCTCAAACAATTTCGCTACTCTTGTTGCCTTGCGCGTGGTGCTGGGTCTGCTGGAAGCCCCTATCGTGCCGGGAAATATCCTCGTTATGTCCATGTGGTATACACGGCCGTATGTATCTCTTATCCCCGCCGGTTTATGGAGGATATATTCGCTGACATGGTTATTCACATCTAGAGAACAGGCATTAAGATATGGATTAACCTACACGGGATTGAGCAGCATGTTCACCGGCCCCATTGGATGGGCGTAAGTTCCCCCCCAGATCCTATCCGAAAAAATGTCCAAAAAACCTAACAATCCCAGCATCGGCTTCATCGCCGGCACCTGGTACAAACCCTGGCGCGTATTCTTCTGGATCCTAGGCGTGATCACAATCGTCTGGGCACTGGTCCTGGGATACTTCCTCCCCGACAACCCAGTGAAAGCCAAGTTCCTCTCCGAGCGCGAAAAGGCCATCGCCATCGACAGATTACGCGAAGATAGGACTGGAATTTCAAATGATACTTTCAAGCGAGAGCAGTTCATCGAGGCCCTGACCGATACGAAGACCTGGATTCTGGTCGCGTTTAATCTGTGCATTTCGATCCCGAACGGAAGTCTGACTAACGTACGCTTATTTATTACCCCTTAAACTCATCCCCAAATCCTAATATAAATACTATATTACAGTTCTCCCCCCTCATCGTCAACGGCCTAGGCTACACCGCCCAACGCTCCGCCCTCCTCATGATGCCCACAGGTATCATCCAAACCATCTCCAGCTACATCTGCAACGGTGGCGTCTTCCTCATGACCAAGCACTTCCCGCACCACCAAGTGCGCGGGGCCTTCATAATCTTCGGCATCGTCATCGGCATGATCGCCGTAATATTCCTCTACACCCTCCCCCTCACAAACCTCAACAGCCGCCTCGCGGCCCTCTACATGTCCTACTTCTACTTCGGCCCCTACGTCGTCTCGCTATCCCTCATCAGCGCCAACTTCGCCGGCCACACGAAGAAAGTCACGGTGAATGCGTTGATTTTCATCGCGTATTGTGTGTCGAATATTATCGGGCCGCAGTTCTTCAAGAGCCATCAGGCGCCGCTGTATCCGTTGGGGGTTGGGGCGATTTTGGGGAGTTATGTGTTGTCGTTGATGCTGATTGTGCTGTTTATGGTTGTTTGTTGGATGGAGAATCGGAGGCGGGATAGGCTGGATGAGGCCAGGGGGGAGCGGGTGCATGCTGATACGGATTTTAAGGATTTGACGGATAAGGAGGGTTGGGTGGGGTTTTTTTTTTTTTGTTTTGTTTTTTTTTTTTTTTTTTACTTCCCCCGGGGTCCCCGCTGGATACATATGCCTTCCGTGATAGGTGTTTTGTTGAGGGCTGTTTTGGTTTGTGCAGAACATGGCTAACAAATTTTTTCTTGCTTTAGCATTTCCGATATATCTGGTAGATATATACCCTGCTGATAGGGGTTTTGGAATGTGCTGTGTTTTGCGTTATGTATTTATTATATAAAATTAATGACCTCCGCTTGTTCATTGGGTATTATTATGTTTATGTCATACAATACGGGTCTTGCTGTTGTGTCGGATAGGATATATTGACGAATTCTGTATAGATCTTGATATAGGCGCGGAGAATGATAATTGTATATTCCAATATCAACTCCTTCCTTAAAACACGATGAAGCAAATCTATTCATGTCTATCTATCTCCAGCCAATTATATCCAAGCGTTTCAATGGATCGATTGATCCGCTCCGCCCTATTAACACTATCACCCCCATCTACCATGCCTCACAACTACGACGACATCGCCACCAACACCCCAAACCAACACCCGCCCTCACTCCAGCTCCGCCTCAATCAAACTCTCCGCAACCCCCGCCAGCGCATAAATACCAATAACCCTCAACCCCGCCCTCCCCAGAATCCCCCTCCACTCACCCTCCGTCCTCTCCCTAACCGCAAAATGCGCCAGCATCATCATATCCATCGCCGTCTCTGCCAGCCGCGGCTTTTCCTCCGACAACACAATCTCATTAAACAGCACGCGCGAGTATCCCCGTTTCAGCGCCGGTTTCAAATTTTCGAGAATGCGGATGGCGTCCGAGTCGCCCCAGTCGTGCAGGATGGAGTGGAGCGAGTAGGCGCGTGCGTGTTTGATGGGTTGAGGGGTGAAGAAGTCGTGGGTTGTGGGGGAGAAGGGGGTTGTGGTGGTGGGTTCGATGCTGGCGATGACGGGCGCGCGGTCTTGGAGGATTAGTTTGCCTGGGTGGTTGGGGTATTGGGCGGCGAATTGGGCGAGGTCGTGGCCGCGTCCTCCGCCGATGTCGACGAGGAGAGCGTCGCTGGTTGTCGGATCGAAGCCGTCGATTAGCCGAGAGGCGACGGGGTAGAAGCTTGGATCGTACCAGTTGGGTTTGCCGGCGCGGTAGGCGGACATGAAGGAGTCGAATTCCGCGAGATGCGGGGGTGTAGCTACTAGCCAGTCGAAGAAGGGGAGCTTGGTCTTGTGGGCTGCTTGGAACGGGCCGTCTGTTAATGATGTAGGCTGCTTGTAGCCGGTCTGTTTCCAGTATTCAGGCATGCTGTTGAAAGATGGGCGTGAGACATCGTAGCAAAATTCAATGCTACGTTGGTAGTTGTCTTCTGCCAGACCATTGCTCAGGGCAGTGGCGTGAAACTTGCCATCCTCAATTGATATCATGTGCATAGCAGCCAAATGTCTCATGACACGATTAAGGAGCCCAACTTCGATTCCCGTTTTTTCAGCCAAGGCCTCTGCAGTAATCCCTATCTCACCGGCATCCTTTGTGTGTTGAAAGATGTTGCGATCGACGGCAAGCCGGCAGTGAGCTGACCGGGCGGGCTGGTCGAGATCAGCAATGAGCAACTGCCAACCGCGTCGATGCCTTGTTGTTATCACTCACCTCTGCCCACATAGTCCGCTGCACATACTCGCTTGGAATCTCCAGCTCTGCCACGAGCTGGAGGCTTAGATCGATAAGAGCCTCACGGGAGCCGGCCTTGCCGCCAGCATAAGACTTTCCGGCGGCGGCGATGCGCTCAAGGGTGGAAAACGCGGGAGAGGATGCCATTGTACGGTCTCTTGGGTTGTTTTGATGATGATGTGGTCTATTGAGCGGACAGATATGATCTTTACCCGAGGGGAAAGCAGCCCACGACTTTTGTGGGTCTCATGATTCATCGACGATGATTATCGCGCTGAATGTTTGCAACTAGTTAAGTATAGCATATCAACCGAGGCATCGGTATCTTATCAGCGCTGGGGGTAGCCGCTTTCTTGAGGGGGTTGAATTTCATTTTAATGATGTAATTCATGACATGCAGGTAGGAAATGAGACAATGAATTGGGAGTTCATTAAAAGAAATTCTGCCAGTTAAGAAAGGAATTCGCAGGAATATCACAATCCACTGCCATTAAAGCTTGGGACTGCAACAACATTGTTCAAGAAGAAGTTGTTGGCTATGCATACCATGCCCGCGCATGCAGCGAAGGCTTCTGCTAATAGAATGAATGAGACATGCCTGAGCAGAGAGAAAGGTCTGGCGCTGATCAACCCACTGGTTCCCCGCACTCTGGCAAGGGAGTGTAAGTAGGATGCCGGCGTAGCCCTAATACATCTAGCCATTGGAGCCGGGCGGGAAGATGTATATATCGTGTACGAATCCGGCCAGAAGTTTGGGATAGAGGCTCAGTGTTGAAGCCAAGGCGCCTACCGCTTCGAGGGCCAATCGCATAGGCGGAAATCCAACGTCGTCAACGGCAGGCTGAGCAGCGGCCAGTTAATTCTCCGATGCTCGTTCATGATGTCAGTGCTGTGGCTGTGCAGCCTCAGGCAAACAGAGCAAAGTGGCGCAGAAACCGGGGCGCGTAATCATTCCTCTTTGGGAATCTGCTTGGCGGACAGAAGCAAGCAATGGATAGGAAAAAAAGGAAGCAGAAAAATGGAAAAGAAAAATGAGAAGGCAAATGCAAGAAATGTGAAACACACTGTTGTATGGTTCCCCAGAGAATGGGGATGTCTGTGTTCCTGTCTGCCAGGCACTGCAAACCCTCTCGCTGCCGCACCATGGAAAGGGCTTCCTGCTGGAGCTTGGGTGTGGGCCAACCCAACTGGTTTCCATGGCATCAGGCTGTCTCCTCTCCATCGCGCGCTGTTGTTGGCCAGTCTGCGCTGCGTGGGCCAGCTGCCAGAGCCACAGCTGACGAACGAGAGCAGAGATTTTGATGTGGAGGATGCACAGGATTCAGGAAGAGGCTGATCAGCTATATTTAGTGCAAAGGCTGAAGATGCTTTTTCGCGCCGTTCGCTTAGCCAGGATTGATTCGTCACAGGCGGCGCTGTGTTGCCGAGCGCAAGTGTGCTGTGTTCTTTGTATATTTTTTGGCTGTCGTACGCTCTCTCCGCTGTATGTTCCCAGACCAGTCACAGCACGCTGTTGCAACCGCTGCAAAACCGCCGTTCATTCAATAGGGGCCATTCCCCTCTCAGAGTCTCGCCTCGACCATCGTAATCCCGCATCTTGAAGAAAGCTCCGGGAAGCTGATCTGAAACGAGGACATCCCAGCAACATTCTTGGCCGAGCCGGCGAGCGAGAGCAGCCAGCACGATGTCGTACAACCGCCTGGGTGAGTCTTGCGCCTTTCCTCTGCCCTGTCCTGTGTATTGCGCCCGTTTCCCGCCTTGTTGCGCCCTGGTGAGCCTTGTTGAGTCCTGTTGGCCTGGTTGCTGGGGAGTTGTCGAGGTCGAGGTTGGTTTTGGCAGCAGAGCCTCAACTTGAAACGTGACGTCGTCGTCGTTTGGTCGTTTGAGCCGCGCAACCTCACCCCAACTCTCCAACATCTTCTCACTTCCCTGGGAGCAGACTGTTGTTGGCGTCGTCTTTCTTGCTTCTGTTCACCCGCTGCCACTCGCTGAGCCGGGCGTTTATCGTCAATTCGCTTCTCTTCTGCCGGCTGTTGCTGGGGCTTGTCCATTCCACCCATAGCCGCACCTTACCACGCCGTAGCACATTGGCCCAGGGCAACAGACTGTCTCAATCACGTTGCTACATGATATCCAACGGCGACAAACCCAATTGAAACACGCTGACACTATCCGCACATAGACCCTTTTCGGGACGACGATCCCCACGATCCCCATGATCCCGCCATGAATCCAAACCAACTCAATCCCAATAGGACCCCCTCCCCAGGAAGGCCACTCCAGGGTTACCAGCTGGAGGACAACCCATACAGCCAGTATGGACACCTCGAGATGCCGTCAACCGACCGCCTGCAGGACCAGCCTACAGTGAGTCCTATCCCGCATCCATTTTCAAGCAGTCCCCATTGACATGCTCTAGTACTCCGTCGAGAATATAAACAACTCTTACGGCCATAATGAAGCATATGAAGCTGCACATCCGTATCGGCCGTCTCCCATCGCACGCACCGAATACACAATCTCTCCCGAAGCCCACCATGATGCATACTATACCCAGCCTTACCAACCCACCCAAACTCCGGACTCAGACTACGAGATGCCACCATACACCCAGACCCCGAGGCCATATCAGGACGACGAAGTCCCTATGATACAGCAGCCAGACAACGCATACGGCCCGAACCCACAACATCCAGTGGGTTACGAAGACGAAGAAGCCACAGTTGTGCCCACACCCAGCCCCGCCCCAATAAGAAGATGGAAGACGGTAAAGGAAGTGCAACTGTTCAATGGTAACTTGGTTCTCGACTGTCCTATACCCCCAAAATTGCTGAGTCAAGTGAACCATGCGGCGCCGCCGGAGCGAGACGAGTTCACCCATATGCGATACTCCGCCGCAACCTGCGACCCGAGCGAGTTCTACGAGGAGCGCTTCACCCTTCGCCAGAGACTGTTCGCCAAGCCCAGACATACGGAACTGTTCATTGTAGTAACCATGTACAACGAGGACGATTTCCTCTTTGCGCGAACCATGATTGGTGTCTTCAAAAATATCGAGTACATGTGCTCACGGACAAACAGCAAAACATGGGGCAAGGAAGCCTGGAAGAAGATCGTTGTTTGCGTGGTCAGCGACGGACGTGCCAAAATCAATCCACGAACAAAAGCCGTCCTAGCAGGTTTGGGCGTGTACCAAGACGGAATCGCCAAGCAGCAAGTCAACGGCAAGGATGTGACTGCGCATATCTACGAATACACCACTCAGATCGGAATGGAACTGAAGGGCAACCAGGTCCATCTAAAGCCACGATCAGGCGTTCCCGTTCAGATGTTGTTCTGCTTGAAGGAAAAGAACCAGAAAAAGATCAATTCCCATCGTTGGTTCTTCCAAGCCTTTGGACGCGTTCTCGACCCAAATATCTGCGTCCTTCTCGATGCTGGAACTAAGCCAGGCAAGGACTCTATCTACCAACTGTGGCGCGCCTTCGACTTGGAACCCATGTGCGGTGGCGCTTGTGGAGAGATCAAGGTCATGTTGGAACATGGAAAGAAGCTTCTCAACCCTCTGGTAGCCACGCAGAATTTCGAGTATAAAATGAGCAACATCCTCGACAAGCCGTTGGAATCTGCCTTTGGATTTATCTCTGTCCTCCCGGGAGCTTTCTCTGCCTATCGGTATGTGGCATTGCAGAACGACAAAAACGGACAGGGTCCTCTCGAGAAATACTTTGCTGGTGAAAAGATGCACGGCGCGAACGCCGGCATCTTCACGGCAAATATGTACCTCGCTGAGGATCGAATCCTCTGCTTCGAGATCGTTGCGAAACGGAACTGTCAATGGATTTTGCAGTACGTCAAATCGGCAAATGGCGAGACTGATGTACCGGATCGCATGGCAGAATTCATTCTGCAACGGCGACGTTGGTTGAATGGAAGCTTTTTCGCTACTGTTTATGCCATTACGCACTTTTATCAGATCTGGCGTAGCAACCACAGTGCTAGCCGCAAGTTTATGCTGGTCATCGAGTTTATTTATCAAACAATCAATACCCTGTTCGCATGGTTCGCTATTGTAGGTAGTTAATTTTCCTTTTGCGGGATATATGGCTAACTGGTCTAGGGCAATTTCTTCTTGGTCTTCCACATCCTCACCACCTCTCTTAGCGATGCAGACTTGCTAGGCAAAGCAGGAAACATCCTAGGAATCGTTTTCGAATGGCTTTATCTCGCGACGCTGTTGACCTGTTTCATCCTTGCAATGGGCAACCGACCACAAGGTTCTAACAAATTCTACATGACGATGGTGTACTTTTGGATCGGGATCATGATTTACCTCACATTCGCCGCAATCTATATCACGGTTAGGTCAATCCAGAAAGAAACGGCAGACCAAGACTTTAGCTTGTCTTCCCTGTTCAGGAACTACCAGTTCTTTTCCATGATCGTGTCGCTCATGTCGACTTATGTCGTCTGGATTGTCGCCTCTCTCCTCTTTTTCGACCCCTGGCACATGGTGACATGCGTAAGTCCCCACATTCCTTTCTTCTCTGCTCTCCACTAATCCCTACCAGTTCCTACAATACATCCTCCTAACCCCAACATACATCAACGTCCTAAACATCTATGCGTTCTGCAACACCCACGACATTACCTGGGGCACCAAGGGCGACGACAAAGCTGAAAAGCTGCCCTCGGCCAACCTGAAACCGTCCGGAAAAGTCGACGTCTCCATCCCGCAAGATGACGGCGATCTAAACGCACAATATGAAGCCGAGCTCGCCAAATTCGCCTCCAAAGCACCTAAGGAAGTCCGTGTTGTCACCGAGGAAGAGAAGCAGGAAGACTACTACAAGGGCTTCCGCTCGGCTGTCGTGCTTATCTGGATCTTCTGTAACTTTGCCCTCGCCGCGGTCGTGCTGAGTGCAGTGGGACTAGAGCGGATTGATCCAAATTCTGAGAATGATGATAAGCGGAGCTCGATTTATATGGCTGTTGTGCTGTGGAGTGTGGCAGGCTTGTCGCTGTTTAGGTTTATCGGGGCGGTGTGGTTTTTGGTTGTCAGAATGGTGAGCTACTACCTCCTTTCTTCTTTGCTTTATCTTTCCGTGCGCTTCGCGGAGTCAGAATAAATAACCGCTAACATATTTCCCTCACAGTTCCGCGGCGTTTGATTATGTCCCTTCGAGAATTGAAAATTAAATATACCCCCGGTCCAAACACGCGAATACCCCTACTATTTCTATTCATGTCACTGTGTTTCTATACCGTATTATTGCCCCATTTATGCTTTGCTTTGCTTTGAGTCTTCGTGATATCCATACATTTGCGCAATGCCCTAGCGTTTATTTCAGGAAGGACCGATATGTTGCTGCGATGATGGCTATATCTATTCATGTATCATGTATCATGTGCGGGTATGAATGGGTGTGAAAGGGATATGTTAATTTTATGGGTAATGGATGAGCGATGTCTTTTCTTCTACGGCGTTTTCTGTTCGTTTTGCTGGTTTAAGTTAGTTTGCTCCAATGGCGTCTGCCAGATATGTCGCTGGGCTTTTAGCTATCTAGCCAGATACCAACAAACCAACCAACCACGCTGTATGAGCTGTTTTATGTTATCTTTTTTTGAATTTCGCTGTCGCCGTACCCTATCCAGTCTCAACCTTGTAACTTACTATATCGTATCCCCAATACACAAATTCATACAACCTTTCCCCATCCAGCCTAGCCGTAACTTTCACGCCCACCCTAAACCAACCCCCATCAATCAACCCCAACCCACCTGCCCCTATCCAACCCCTATCCCCCCAAATCCAAAAAATACAAATACAATGGAAGCCCTCTCCTCAGACACAAACACACCCCCACCCCCCACCGCCCTCGCCTACATCCTCAGCTTCCTCCTCGTCGGCGTAGCCTGGGGCTTCACGACGCCGTTCATCCGGCGCGCCGCGGTCGAGTATAACAACAAGAGCAAAAACGAGCGTAATGCCGAAGAAGGAGGCAGATCATGGGTGGCGCGGAAATTCGCGGGTGTGGTGCAGACGGTGGTTAATCTGTTGAGCACGCCGGGGTATAGTGTGCCGCTGCTGCTGAATCTGACGGGGAGTGGGTGGTTTTTTTTGCTTGTGGGGAGGCATGGTAAGTTATGTATCTATTTTCTATGTGTATAGATAAAAAATGAGGTGGGGGGGGGATTATTATTTTGTTCTTTTTTATTCTTTTTCGAGGAGAACGGCGGTCTTGGATGATGAAGGAAGGGTTGATTGCTGATATGAATCGCATGTAGAACTCAGCCTGACAGTCCCGATAACCAACTCCATGGCGTTTCTCTTTACGGTGTTGGGAGAGTGGTATGTGGAGGGGAAGGTGATTTCGAAAAGTGAGTATTACCCCCCTGTCCTAGTCAATTGTGAAGTAAGGAAGAGGAGGCTAATTGCGGTGCGTAGAGACGTGGATTGGTATGTTCATGGTGCTTGGGGGAATTGCGTTGTGTGTGCATTCGAAGACGCAGTGATTAGTTACTGGCATTCATTCGCCCGCCCTTCTGTTATTCATTTGGTGGAAGGATGGTGCAGAGTGAGTGGGTTTGTTATATTCACAATTATATTCCTCTGCTCTGTGATTAACTGGAGTTTTCAAATTTTGGATGGGATTCCTACTATGTTACCTGCCACATCTTTCTGATACCATCCTTCTTGAGCTGGCTCTCTCAATCAACCACCAACCTTCTCCCTCTGTCAGCTGTCAGACTATGTATGACCCCTTGGCCGTGTTCTTTAGTGGCCTTTACATCTTGATGCTACTGGTATTGTCGAATACCTAGGAGTTAGTTCCATGAGACTCCTATGATACTGGACATCTAATTTTGCCACCAAAGGCACCATCAGCCCAACTCTTGGATGTACCAGCAGCATTCTTCACCTCTTTCCCCAGTTTCATTCCGGGGCTAAACAATCTGCAGGACACAGCTAGTGTCCTCCAGTTCTTTCTTCTTCTAATACACTCTTGTCCTCATTGAGGCTGTATACAGCTTCCTTTTTCGGCCAGTGTGCCTACTGCATATGGAGCCAGCATGCAAGGCAGTTTCAGGAGAGCTAATTAAATCGCGAGATCTTTGGCCCAGAGTCATGACTTCGCTATGCTCCGCAAGGCACTATCAAAAATGGACTCTGGAGAGCAGCCTCCTTCCTACAACTCACTGTATCCCAAGACCGGGTGGAAGGAGAAAGTTAAAGCTAACTAGGTGGCAGAAAGTGTCCCTTCCCCAGGCTGTTATTATTGGAATTTTAATTAATATACATACCCTCCTCGCCCTCCACAATAATGGACTCTTGCGTGGAGTTAATACCCACGGATATATTCACAATCTGCATGCTATGCATGATGTTTCTGCTACACCTCATCCACATTTACCTGTATGTGTGTTCTGCTGTTCTAGGCTGGATGAATACTGATAATTACAGACGCGTGCAACCACATCTATCTTTCGCAACCGCAAATGATAAGATAGACGAATTGAGAGGCGAAGTAAATGGTAAATTGCAGCAGTCGGAAACTAATAAGCTGGCCCTCCAGCACCCAGCCATGGGACTCGAGACTCGGCAGCCAAATCCATATGCCCCGTGCACGTCCAGCGCTTCATGGGAAAGTCACGGATATCGGAATCTTCTGGCCCGATGCGCCGGGATCCCAGGTTATTTGGGACAAAGATCACCGGACATATTACAGGGACGTTTTTTCGTTCACCGCCCGTATAGCCGTGACCGCGCAGTCCCGCGACGCAATACATGCAGCTCCTCCCGCTCCGCCGCACGGGTGGAAAGAGAAAGTCAAAGCTAACTAAGTGGCAGAAAGTGTCCCTTCCCCAGTTATGTTATTGGTTTCCCTCTTATCATCCACTTACACTGCATCAATACTAGTATGAATTGTTGCAAAGTAAAACCGACTGGCATCACTGTTATGGCATGTGTGTATAGCAGCTCCATTCTGCTCTTCATTGATCGCAGTTTGTATGTGTGTTCTGATATTCCAGGCTGGATGATTGCTGATAATTACAGCCGCTACCAACCACATCTATCATTCGGTGGGACGGATAACAAACTTGAGGAATTCAAAGACGAAGTAAATACAAGAACTGAGGCTTCCGAAACCCGTAAGCTGGCCCTCCTGACTTTGAGTGAAATTAAGTCTGGCAGGTGTGTTTCCAGTTGGAAGGTCTTCAAAATCAGGTCATTACATTAGAAGGGGGTTTCAAGGAATTTGGCAAGTGTCAATGAAGAAATTACAGCTTCAGAAACTTGTAAGCTGGCCCTGCTGCTAAGGGGTTGACATTGAGACTGGCAAATGTGTTTCTAGTTACTACTAGGACTGGACGCCCTCGATCGCATGAATGCGGCGCCTCCTACTACAAACACATGCCACCAGAATAGGACTGGCTACCCATGAGGAGAAGGTTGCAGCAATAAAGAAATTGGCATTCCCAAGGACACTAGCCCAATTAGAAGCTGGATTGGGTTTATTCGGTTACTACAGGGAGTTCATTGCCAGATATTCTCAAAGGTTGAACGACTCCAAATATGGAAAACTAAGGGATTTGCAGAGGCCCCAACCAAGGGCAAAGCGGAAGAAATGGGCGCATCGCCACTTGGCCGTGACAACCTCAATTAGGTGTTTCTGGTTGAAAGAGTTTCAGCTCAAATTTGATATTATGCAGGACAATTTTTCGAAAATGATGGATAACCAGACCCAAATCCTCCAAAGTAAGCTGGCCCTCCTGACTTTGAGCGGAATTAAGGCTAACAAGTGTTTCCGGTTACTAGGACTTGACGCCGTCAATACCAACGGACACGCTCGCCATACTTCTCCCAGTGCTCCGAATACACCAGAGTTGACCACATCCACCGCTGCGCATACCAGCAGAAGATCCGGGGATGTCTTGTTTGGACAGAGCAATTGAGAGATGGATGTTTTGTTACTCGTATTCTTGTTTTGTGCATAGTTAATTCTAGCATCATTAATCAGAGATACTAGCTCTTGACCACGACTTTGATGAGAATGGTGGACAATCTTGCTTAAGCAAGAATCCTTACTTGTAAGCTGGCCCCTCCTGACTTTGAGTGAAATTAAGGCTAACAAATGTGTTTCTGGTTACTAGGACTTGACGACCTTGATCCTAATACTACCACACCCTCTCGTTATGCCGCTGGAAACGCAGATCGGACTACACCTACTGGTGCGCAGACCAGCAGGAGATTTGGGGGCGCCGTGTTGGAACGTAGCATTTGAGAGGTGGATATTTTGTTACTCCTATTTTTGTTTTGTATAATTAATTATAGCATAGATAACTCGAATAAATAGCTCTTAACCACCACCTTGGATCCTATCTCGATGTGCCTTTAAACCCTGACCTACATGTACAACACTATGAATTCCTCCAGCGCCTTATCACAAAACACTCACCACCTCCCCCGCCGCCCTCCTAATAAACCTCACCACCGCCCCCGGCTGGCTAATCATCGGATTATGCCCCGCATCCACAGCCGCAATGCGATCCTCCGGGATCCCCGCATTCCGCGCCGTGAGCCACTGCACGGTGGGCGAGACGGCCGAGTCGAGGCTGCAGAGGAGGTAGGAGGATGGGTAGTGGCGGTAGGCCGGGTAGGAGAGTTTGGAGCAGAGGGGTCTGTATATATATGTATGATTAGTTGGTGAGATTTAAACTGTTGGGCTGGTGGGGGGATAGTAGGTAAACTAGAACGCACGGTCGAGGTTGGGTCTTCAGCTTGCGCTGCCAGTGATCTTGAGCGGCGGTGGGGATGTCGTTGTAAAACCGCTTCTGGCCGTCTAGGACACGGATGGTTTCGCCCTGTATTTGTGCCTGTTTAGTTGTGCATTTTACCCAGTCAGAATCCGAGAATATATATATACAGACATCAAGTCGAAACCCCGGCGGCGTCGCCCGCTCAACCCTCCACATCGCCCTTCCCGGCGGTAAGAGAATAGTCCCCATAAACGCCAAATGAAGAATCTTCCCCCGTCTTGATATAAACCTCGCAGGCTCCTCGTCCATCTTCCCCGGCACCGTTGGCGCGAGATTACCGCCGTTTATCATCTCTTCATGAAACCCCTTCAGAGCCTCGATGCCGACGACCCCGCCGAATGAATGCATTACTAGGACTATGTCCTTGCCGGTGTCGAGCACTGCTTCGATGCCGGTTTTTACGCTGTCCACGTCGCAGTGGAAATCAGGGGGTGGGGGGGCCATGCCCGGTGATTTGAGGAGGATGGGGTAGACGGAGTAGCCGGCTTTTTCTAGGAGGGGGGTTATGAAGGTCCAGACTGAGGGGGAGTGCCAGCTTCCGTGGACTAGGACGATTGTGGGTTTGTTGTCCATTTTTTGGGAGGGGGGGAATGTTGGGCCTGAAATGAAAGGGGGAGGGTTTAAGGCGATGACTTCTCCCTTATGATATACATCTCTGTGGATAGGAGAGAGATAAGAGATAGATATAAGTAGCAAACTTAATATCTTCAAAATAGCATCATGTAGAAATGTAGGGTAACAAGATCCATGCGCCATGCCGAGAAACCACATGGTCAACGTGGAATATTCAGCAGATAAAGAACGGGCCGTTTCAGAGCCTTGTCAGGGAATGAATGTCCTGGAATGCGCACGGCTTCCATTAGCGATGGAAGCGCGACTGAAAGACGGTTGAAGATTGCAAGTGCTGGCTTTGTTTGATTTGGCTGGGTGCGGCATGTAGTCACACAGCATAGCGCTCATCTTTCAAATTCATTTCAGATAAGAATCAGAAGAGGATTCCGGCATAACTGCTAGTATCTGAACAATGGGCATTGCAGATGTCAGATACCAGCAGTGTTCCGTTGAGGGACCCTGCATACTGGCTGGGGATGTCTCGGGAGCAAGGCAGACATATTCTGAAGATTGACCTTCAATACCGGTGAACAGAATACATCAGAACCCCCAACTCACACAAGCATTGATAGATGGGGACAGACTGCAATTCAAGAAGACGATGGAGGTTGCCGTTCGGCATGTCAGGATGACTAAGCAGCCAATAGCCGAAGCAGATTGCCGAACCCGAACCCGAACCCAAGTTGATATCGGAACACAAACATCAACATCAGCCAAGCAGAGACGTCTACGTTGCACCACTGACAAGACACGGGCTGCCAGACAGCAGAGGAGGATACTCTCTCTGCTCCATGCTCTCTCTACTCGTCTCCATCGTCTATCCCCATCGCAGGCAACGTGTGTCTGTTTAATTCAGCCCCCACCATAGATTAGTAGACACAATGCATCTCCCCAAACACACCAACTACAACCTCCGCACTCTGCGCCGCCATGCCCTGGCCGAGATCTCCGGCGCCGTGGGCGACCTGGGCACATTCCTGCCCATCGTCATCGGCCTGACCGTCAACAACTCCATCTCCCTGCCCAGCACCCTGATCTTCTCCGGCCTCTACAACATCCTTACCGGCATCTTCTTCGGCATCCCGCTCCCCGTGCAGCCCATGAAAGCCATCGCCGCTGTAGCCATCGCCAAGCACTTCTCGCCCGGAGAACTCGCTGCCGCAGGCATCTTCGTCGGTGCCTGCATCCTCGTGTTCAGCATCACGGGCCTGCTGAGCTGGCTATCGCGCGTTGTGCCGATTCCCGTCGTCAAGGGGATCCAGGTTGGCGCTGGCCTCTCGCTAGTAATCTCTGCTGGAACTACACTACGCTCTTCGCTGTCGTGGACTGGCCCGTCATGGGGAGACAATTACATCTGGATGATTGCTGCGTTTCTCGCACTCTCTCTTACGGGCATATACCAACGTGTGCCGTATGGTCTTTTGGTGTTTATTCTAGGCCTAGTCTTTGCTTTTATCCTCCTGGCCACCTCGCACGCGGGTCTCCCCTCCTTCGGCATCTGGCACCCGGGCGTCGTGGTCCCGGTGGGGTCTGATTGGAAAGTGGGAATAATCGATGCCGGCATCGGCCAGATTCCCCTAACCACACTAAACTCGATAATCGCCGTCGTATATCTTGCGGGCGATCTATTGCCCTCCGTCGAATCCCCCTCAATCACCTCCATCGGCCTCAGCGTGGCTGGCATGAACCTACTTGGCTGCTGGTTCGGCGCAATGCCCGTCTGCCACGGCTCCGGTGGACTAGCGGCGCAGTATCGATTTGGCGCCCGCTCCGGAGCCAGCATCATCCTCCTGGGACTTTTCAAGCTGGTAGTTGGCCTATTTTTCGGTAACACGCTAGTCGGACTGCTTAAGCGGTTCCCGACCGCTTTCCTAGGCGTGATGGTTATCGCTGCGGGATTGGAGCTGGCAGGGGTTGGTGAGAGTCTGAATACATCCCGCGCGTGGGATCTGGCGAAACATCCCGACGGGCCGCGGCAGTCGGGGAGTCTGAGCGATGAGGAGAAGAGGAGGCGGTGGACGGTCATGATGGTTACTGTGGGATTGCTGGTTGCGTTTAAGAATGATGGGATTGGGTTTTTGGCCGGCATGGTGTGTCATTGGACTTATCAGCTTCCGGCTTTGGTTGAGGATATCCGGGAGCGATGTTCGCAGGGGAGGATCAGGCTCCCACTGGGAAGACGTGCGTAGTTGAAGATCAAATATTTTGGATTTTGACGGCCTGATATTTACCATTTTGGATATGTTTTTGGGATACCTATCTGCTTCGCGTTTTATGGCATATAGCGACTGCATTATTTGGATTTCGGGATCGCTTCAACGAGCCATTAGGGTAATAAAAACTTATTTACCAACCATTCAACTCTATATAACCAGTAATTAATTTATTTCCTAGTTTTTCTCCCGCTGTCCACCCCCTGATGCGGAGCGGCATCTCGGCCCGGAACAACATTGACCCGCACAAAAATTATTTTCCGTATCCAAAAAGCTTCAAGACGCCGACGACAACAACATCTCCATCCCGAATTCGACTTCGATACCCAATCTACGCTCACTGGCTACATTCGGGAAGCTCCATGCCGCCATGATCAATACGAACCCATAACAATTCCCCATCCCGAACAAAAACCCACCCTATCAACAACCAACACCAACACAACAATGGCCGCCCCCGTCCTCCCTCTCCCCCAGCTCAAACTCCCCTCCGCCCCCTCCACCAGCCTAACACCAGAACAGCAATACTGGCGCAGCTTCAAGAACCCCCTCCTCATCCCCTCCCCCTCCAACAGCCCAATAAACAACATCTCCCAACCCTCTCCCCCCTCCTCCACCTCCTCCTTCTCCACCTCCACCGGCACCCCACCAGACATTTTCACCATCACCACCGGCGCCCGCGTCCAACTCTACTCAATCCGCACCCGCAAGCTTCTCAAAACCCTCACCCGCTTCGATGACATCGCCCGCACCGCCGAGGTGCGCGCCGACGGCCGCATCCTCGTCGCCGGCGACGACTCGGGCACCCTGCAAGTCTTCGACGTCGGCTCCCGCGCCATCCTGAAGACGTGGAAGGAGCACAAGCAGCCCGTCTGGGTTGCGCGGTTTTCGCCGGGGGACCCGACCGCGCTGCTATCGGCCAGCGATGACAGGACGGTGCGCATCTGGGATCTCCCCAGCCAGCATAGCGTGCGCACTTTCGGTGGACATGCGGATTACGTGCGCTGTGGTGGGTTCATGCCTGGTGCGCAGGCGGGGAATATTGTGTATTCGGGAAGTTATGATCGGACGGTGCGGTTGTGGGATACGCGTGCGGAGGGCCGGGCGGTGATGACGTTTAAGATGGGCGGGGCGGTGGAGAGCGTGCTGCCCATGCCGGCCGGTACGACGGTGTTGGCTGCGGCGGATAATCAGATTGCCGTGTTGGATGTGGTGGCGGGCAAACCGCTGCATCTAATCAAGAGCCATCAGAAGACTGTCACGGCGCTGTCGCTTGCGTCGGGGGGTGGGCGTGTGGTGTCCGGTGCGTTGGATGGGCATGTGAAGGTCTTTGAGACGACGGGGTGGAATGTTGTTGGTGGATCTAAGTATCCGTCCCCTATCCTATCGCTTGGCGTCATTACGACGGGAACAGAGCGTGAGGATAAACATATTGCCGTCGGCATGCAGTCGGGCCTCCTATCCATCCGCACCCGCCTATCCGGCGAGCAAAAAGTGCGCGAACGCGAACGGCAAAGGGAAATGCAAGCCCTGCTCGAAGGAAAACTGGACGAACACGATAAACGGACCAAGGCCAAGAAAGCCCGCGGAAAGGGGTACGAGAAGCGCTTCCGCGGGATGGATTTCCTAGGCGAGGGCGCGGATATCATCATCGACGCGCAGGACGCCGCAGCTAGAAAGCGAAAGAAGGAGACGGACTGGGAACTCGACCTGCGCAAGGGCCGGTACGCATCAGCGCTCGACCGCGTCCTGGCTAGCAAGGACAAGATGGCTACGCTGACGCTGCTCACGGCGCTGCGGCATCGGGCTGCGCTGCGCGCGGCGCTGGCGGGGAGGGATGAGGTTAGTCTGCAGCCTGTGTTGAGGTGGGTGTATGCTTCTATTACGGATCCGAGGGTTGTGGAGCTTTGCGTGGAGGTTGCGATGAATGTGTTGGATATTTATTCGGGGCATTTGGGACAGTCGGTTGTTGTTGATCGGTTGGTGGAGAGGTTGCATGGGAGGGTTAGGGAGGAGGTGGATAGGGCGCAGCAGGCGTGGGTTACGAGGGGGATGTTGGAGATGTTGATGGTTTCGTAGGTTATATTTTGTTTCTTTTTATTGGGTTGTTTTACTCGGGCATATTGGAGAGCCGGGAGGTGTTTTGGAGTTTGGAATCGTTTATTTGCTATTCGTCGTCTTATTTAACTTAGCGATAGTTAACTGGGAAAAAAGAGATAAAAAGCCATTTCAAGTTAAATAGAAAGTTTAGAAAAATACCATTCATTATTCCGTCCTGATAAAAAAAAATCAATTTCAATCTGCAAACAACCTCGTAAACCCCTCCTCCCCAGTCGGCTGCAACCAATTCCTCCCATCATACTCCTCCGCCCCGTCAATAACATGAAACGTATACGCAAACCGACTCTCCCCACTCGTATTCCTCTCACTCTTATGCAACACATTCCCATGAATAAGCACCAAATCGCCCGCCTTCACATCCAGCAATTCAAAATCCTCATCACGAGGCGTATAAACCTCCCCTTCCTTCCAATCACCAACCTGTAACTCCCTCGCCAACCCCGTCCCGTTCCAGGGAATAAACTCCGTCCCCCCCTCCCCGCCCTCCACCCTCACGAACCGCCTGTTAATATACCCCCGCTTATGACTCCCCTTCCACATCCCCAACCCCCCATTCCCCGGCCCGGCATCCTGTAATGCAATCCACCACCCCACGGCGCTCGGCGGGTCCGTATATAGGAACTCAGAATCCTTATGCGGCGGCACCGCCGCGCCGATGCCGGGCTGCTTGCAGATTACCATACTCTGCAGGACGCGGGGATCCTTAAAGTTGAGATCGCGGGCAATTTCCGCGGTGCGCGCGGAGAGGGTGATGTCTGAGAAGGGCGGGGAGAGGGTGTGTAAGCTATGGCCTATTTTGTTTATGGCGAGGTTTTTGGCGCGGGTGAGGGTTGGGGGATTGTTTGGGTGAGCTGAGTCCGGGGGTTGGAAGGCGTCCGGTTCGAAGAAGAAGCGGATTTTGTCGCCGGAGGTTAGGAAGTAGGAGTCGCCGACGTGGGTGGGGGAGGTGGGGGAGTCGCCGGTTGTGAAGCGGGTGAGGGGGTGGGTGGTTAGGTCGAAGTTGGAGAGGAGATGGTGGGTTGTGGAGAGGAGGTCGTCTAGGTTCTTCTGGGAGAGGTAGTTGGGGATGACGAGGTAGCCGTTCTCGTGGAAAGAGGCTCGCCGGTCGGGGGTTAGGCCGAGGATTGACGGGGTTGAGGGGGGTGGGGAGGGCATTTTGGGAGTGGTGATGGGTGTGGGGGGTTGGTGAGCGGGTGTATGGGGGTTATCTAGCGATTGGCTGGTGACGGAGTGTATGAGGATATCTGCAGCTGTTAATATTGAAGTTGGGATTGAGCTGAGATATAGTTGAGGTTGAAGTTGATGTTGATGTTGAGGTTGATAAGCGGGGAAAAGATAAGCCCGATCTTATCTTATCTTATCTGCCAGACCACCTCAACTTGAACTTCACATTTCCTCCCACCCCACCGTTCATCTGCTCTAGTTACCGCAATCGTGCTGATTTGGACCCCCGTGTTGCTCAACATAGTTGTGGCCCTGAGTTGCTCTACTTTCATCAGATTCTTGATTTAAAGGACGCGAAGTTACCACTGCGCCCCAGCAGTACATGTACGGCTGCAGGGCTGCGAAACAGGGGCCATGGAACTCGAATGCTTTAAAACGGTGAACCTCGACGTGGAACACAACCGCGGCGGGAAGATCGATATGAAATGTTGCACGGACTGCGCAGAGGATGGATGCTTCATCCTTGGCCGCGTCTACCTACAGGTATTCTCTCCCGTCGGGTCTTCTTGCTATTGGTCTTGTTTCACTAACGCAGGTGCAGCATGGTTCCGTGGAACATACCGCCTCGTTCTCAGCTTCCCCTCTTTTTCAGCCTGACTCTGTCGCCTTCCGTGGCTATGCAGATGGCAGGTATATCTTCCCCTCGTCCAGTCGTTTCGCCCGGATAAGCGCTGACAAGTGACACTATTGAGCAGGGGCGCTTGTTTACAAAATCGCTCTCCAGCAAAACAAAGAAGACAGAAAAATGGTGTATTGGCCACTTGAAGCCCTAATAAAAAAATGGGTAACCAGGTGGTGCTTTACTGAAGGTGTCAATGACTACCCCTCCTATTCTTTGCGTGCCATAGTCTGCATGAGCCCTTGATTTCTTGGAGACAAATTCCTATGTTGCCGTGGCAGATGCGCTGAGGTGACATGGCGGATGGCTGAACTAGATCCCAGATGAAAGGCAGAAATTGCAACCAATTAGCCTTGTGTTCGCTCTTGCGCCCATGCATGGCTGACTGTAACCTTGGAAGGCTCTGCTGGGCAGATGTGATGGCAGGTCATGTTGCACCTGCCATCCATGAAACGGGTCCTACGATGCCACAATTCTCCTCTCATTCGCTTTCCCACCAAACCAGTACATCATTTCTTCATTGTTTAGTCGACAAACACCTTCTCTGCCCACGGACGACTGATCTTGGTAGAGTGGTTAACACCGGCTCTCCGAGGAAACCCATTTTACGACATAGCCCTCCATCCTAAGGGATTTGAAGATGTCGAAGAGAGAACATAGCGGCGGCGAAAAGGCTTTGCCAAACGAGGGAAAGAGGAGGAAGACAGCGGACGAGTCTGATTCGACGGACTTTACCCATAATGACTACACTGTGGGATGGGTCTGCGCGCTACCTAAGGAGCTCACGGCGGCAACGGCCATGCTAAACCGGGAACATCCAGACCTTTCTAAGCCACCGGGTGACCATAACACATATACCTTAGGATCCATCGGCGAACACAACGTCGTCATAGCATGCTTACCGATTGGCACTTACGGCACCAATTCAGCAGCGACCGTCGCGACCCAGATGGTTCGTACTTTTCCATCTATTAAGGTCGGGCTCCTAGTTGGTATTGGCGGTGGTATTCCACCCAAGGTTAGACTCGGTGACATTGTGGTCGGTACCCCTGTTGACCAGTACCCTGGGGTGGTCCAGTGGGATATGGGCAAGGAGGAAGAGGAAGGCTTTAAACGAACCGGCGCAATGAACCCTCCCCCAGTCCTGCTACGAACAGCAGCGTCAAAACTCGTGACCAACCATAAGTTGCATGGACCAAAGATATATCAATATCTGAAGGACGTTGAAAAGAAATACCCAGCCCTAGAGCCCGAGTGTACCCAATCTGCGTCCCTTAAGGACCCCCTATCCACAACAAACCATGAGCTTAACGGGGCTCAGAGGAAACCGGGGGAACTACGCGTACATTACGGTCTAATCGCATCCGGTAACCAAGTGATCAAGGATGCCGAATTTCGCGACTGGGTCAATGAGAGGCTTGGGGGGAATGTGTTGTGTTTTGAAATGGAGGCCGCAGGACTGATGGATTTCCCCTGCATCGTCATCCGAGGCGTTTGCGATTATGCCGACTCGCAAAAGAATAAGGATTGGCAGGAATATTCCGCGATGGTGGCTGCGGCATATGCAAGGGAACTACTGGAATGCGTACAGCCAAGTGTTGTCGATACGGAGCGCCGGGTGAAAGACATACTTGATCAGAGTTAGTCCTCTTCCAGCCGAGCTGGCAGCAAGCCTCTAACAATGTATATAGTTTCTGATACCCTATCCGAAATTCAACCAAATGTTACGCATATGAAATCAAGGTTGGATAAAGAGGAAGATGTCAAAATCCTCAGTTGGCTTACGCCGGTTGACTATGCTCCGCAGCACAACGACCATTGTAGGAGGCGACAACCAGGGACTGGCCTGTGGTTTCTGAAGAAAGCACAGTTCAAAACATGGGTTGCAACCAAGAAGCAGACACTATTCTGTCCAGGCATGCCTGGGGCTGGGAAAACCATTCTTACTTCGGTTGTAATCAAACACCTGGAAGAGGAATTCAGAGACGATCCAACAATTGGAATTGGATACATCTACTCCAACTTCAAGCAGCAACAGAAGATCGACGACTTGCTCTCGAGTTTGTTGAAACAGTTGGCCAACCGCCAGTCTTTGCCACAGAGCGTTAGAGAACTGTACGATCGCCACAAGGACATCACAACGCGACCAACGCTAGACGAAGTCTCAAAAGTTTTCCACGCTGTAACGGCGACATTTTCACGAGTCTTCATTATCATTGATGCCCTTGATGAATGCTTAACATCCGAACGACCGAGCTTTCTGTCAGAACTTTCCAACCTTCAGGCACAGCATGGAGCGAATATCTTTGTGACCTCAAGATTCATTCCTAAGATTGTCGACCAGTTCAAAGGCAACCTACGATTGGAGATTCGTGCGAGTAATGAAGATGTAGTCAGATACCTTGAAAGTCATATGGGACAGCTACAGCCTTTTGTTCAGGAGAATCGCCAACTGCAAGAAGATATTAAAGCGGGAATCTCCGAAGCTGTTGATGGAATGTAAGTTCTCCAACAATACAATTAGTAGAATACAGACTAACATTCCGCAGGTTTCTGCTGGTCCCAATATATCTTGGTTTACTGGAAGACAAAACGACCATAAACGATATCCGAAAGTCGCTGGAAGCCTTCCGGAAGCAAGGCCAGCATAAGACTCAGGTATTGGCTGATGCGTATAAACAAGCAATGGAGAGAATCAACGGACAGAAGCATGGTTTAAGAAATCTGGCAATCAGGGTTCTGTCATGGATCACCTGCGCGACGAGGCCGCTTACTATATCGGAACTTCAACACGCCCTGGCAATAAGAGTGGGAAAGTTGGATCTTGATGAAGGGGACATGCCAGATATTGGGATCATGGCCTCGGTGTGTTTGGGACTGGTCACCGTGGACAAGGAAAGCAACATCATCCGTTTGGTCCATTACACCACGCAGGAATACTTCGAGCGAACTTGGGAACGCTGGTTCCCCGATGCCCACGATGATATTACAGAAAGATGTGTCACCTACTTGTCATTTGAATGTTTCGGAACTGGACCCTGCGCAACAGAAGATGAACTGAAGCAGAGATTACGTTCGAATGTTCTTTATCGTTACGCTGCCAAAAATTGGGGAGATCACGCCGGCAGATCTTCGATCGAAGGAGGAAGTTTGATTTTGGATTTTCTCCAGAACACCGCGAAAGTAGCTGCCTGCCGCCAAGCTTTGAGATATGCTGGATACGACTGGACCTTTACAACCAGCACCGAGTTCATGGGTCTGCACCTTGCAGCATCCTTTGGCCTTCTGAAGTCCACATCAGCCCTGCTCGAGAAGAATGCCAATATTGAGTCTCCAGATGGAGCTGGCAACACCCCACTCTTATTGGCAGCTATGGAGGGGCATGATGTAGTAGTAAAACTACTACTTGAGAAGAATGCCAATACTGAGTCGCTAGATGAATCTGGCTGCACCCCACTCTTGTTGGCAGCTATGGAGGGTCACTACGCAGTAGTAAGACTACTACTTGAGAAGAATGCCAATACTGAGTCTCTAGATGAATATGGCTGGACCCCACTCTTATATGCAGCCATGGAGGGGCATGATCTAGTAGTAAAACTACTACTTGAGAAGAATGCCAATATTGAGTTTAGGGATTCGGTTGGTCAGACCCCACTCTCATTGGCAGCTAAAAAGGGGCATGAGGGAGTAGTGAGACTACTAGTTGAGAAGAATGCCAATATTGATTGTGTAAATGATGCTGGTTGGACTGCATTCTCATTGGCAATTAGATATGGACATGACGGAGTGGTAAAGATCCTTCAAGAGGCATAACCTTCTCACATGTATTTAGCAAGGGGTTGGAATTCCATGTCATCCCCTCTACATTCTAATTGACAACTTCAAACACACTTGATTCCCTTATTCCCTCCCTAGTCTCTACTCAAAAGAGGAGTTACCTTTTCGAAAACACATCGCTGCTCATTTCTCTCCCGGAGAAAGTTATAACTATGTAACTCCACCTACCTACCTACTCCTTTCCCAGGGATGTTGCCACTGCCAGTGCCGGGACAACTACCAAGTCCGTCGTCATTCCTCTAAACGAATCCCTCTCTCATCGTAGGAGCTGCAGCATCGCAAGCTTCCGTAAATCCATGCATTGGCCACTTGGTTGGTAACCGCCGATCCTCAGGGGGGGGGGCGGCCGGACAGCCAACTGGTTCATTGACAAGAATTATCGAGAAAACGCCAGCTTTCTCTCACCCGCTGCACACGTCGATCGAAGAACAGGAACCAGCAATACCGCGTAGAACGTGCGCCTGGCAATCTGGAGAAGGCGCCCATCAACTCCCATCTCATCCATATAACAAACGCTCCTAGAGGGCTGACTGTCTCTTCCATCACTTTATGACCGGGAAGTGTAGGTAGGTAGATAGGTCGTCATGGATTTTCCGAGCGGTGGTGGTTATATGTCCATATGATATCGAGTCAATAGTAGGACATAGCTCACGGTGATTGTTATCAGGAGTGATCAACCGGCAAACTAAAGCGTTTCGCGCCCCTCTTGCGAGAAAATGTAGGTATCAAGTATATCGATATCGGGACCGTGTAGGGTATGATGGCGACCACCATGTCGACGTGCCGTGAACGCTTCTCACGCTCTGTAGCATATATGGACGTCCCGGACGCTATGGGTAGTTTGTTAGCAACTCAGATCATACGGTAGGGAGATCGAGAATAGCTCACGTTTGTCCAACAGGGGCAAGTATATGAAATGAAATGGAATGAAATGAAATGAAATGAAATGAAATGAAATGAAATGAAATGAAATGAA
>JANTQI010000032.1:161177-184476 GCA_032988985.1 Emmonsiellopsis sp. PD_5 | reverse complement strand
ATGAAATGAAATGAAATGAAATGAAATGAAATGAAATGAAATGAAATGAAATGAAATGAAACACTAGCTTCATAATTTTTCTTGCTCGTTCGAGGTTGTATTCCAAATGTGCTGGGTGGAGGGGGGTAACGTAGCGGTAGTCAGCTTCAGGGGAGGGGGAATCTCAGGAATTTTTTTCTCCTTTTCAACATGGGGAGATAGCGTAGTACCGGTAGTGTAGGCTTCGTGTGCCGGCTAGCCAGCCGGAGCTAGAATAAGCACTTCCCCCCTTTCTTGGGAAGACGTAGTTATGTAGAATACTCCTCACGTGGGTTTCATATAGTCGCGTAACATAGCCATCCATCAATTAGCAAAAACGGGTCTCTGAAATGAAGAAGAAAAAGTCAAATAGGTATATTTTTGGTATCACAACAATATCGAGGAGTCAATAAGCGTAGCAAGCAGCAAGCAGCAGCAACAACAACATCAAGTAATCATGAGAAAGATCGATACCCATGAGAGCATCGGATCGTTTCCCTTCCCGAGAATCGCAGTAGAAATTGACGAAGCGTTCAGTTTCAAGGATCAGCCACCCAGTAGCTGATCCGCCACCAAGATTCGGCGTATGTGCCCCCTGCGTGGTGGGTTGAATTGAAATAGCAAACAAAAACCAAAAAGAAAGCGCAAGAGGGAATCGATCAGGGTACAAAGTGGATAACAGCAAGCAAATCAAGTATAAGATAGAATGTTTAAATCAAGCATGCCTCCCGGATCCCGAATCAGTCGATCGATCGATCGATCGACGAACCAAATACCAACGCCAACCAAAGAGATCAAAATATCAAAACATCCATTGCAACATGCAACAGCAATGGCCAGGAGATATTCAAAAATGGAAAAGATAAAGAATCCTCTCTATCCATCCTCCTCTAAAGGAACCTACCATATCCCACCTATCCGTCCAGATGAAACTCCCACTCCATCCAAATCCCAATCCCAAAGCCTTTATCCTTCTATACCCAATAACAAAAGAAAAGGATTCCTTTCTACTTATCCACTAACCACCATACCCCGGACTTCCCGCAAACGACACCCTCCCTCTCCTCCCTCCCTTCCCAGCACTCCCTGGCCCAACACCAATATCAATCCTCTTCATCTCCTCACTAAGCGCATCAAACCCCCCACCTCCCTGACCGCTGCCAGCTCCCGATCCTCCGTATCCACCGGGATGAACAGGAATCTTCGCAGGAATGGGCGGACCAGTTGATGTGCTGTGGTAATGGCGGACCATGTGGTTTGACGGGGAGTGGTGGGAGGCGGGGGAGGGGGAAGTGCGGTTGTTGTATGCTGGCGCAGTGTTGGAGGTGCTGCTGTGGTAGGGTGGTGTGCTGGTGGCGGGGTTGCCGTTGTAGCCATATGGGTCGCGCTCGCGGAGAGCGTTGTTGGTTCGAGGCGACGGGGTATGTTCTTTTGGTGGCCGACTGGGGCTGGGTTGGATGTATGATTGTGGTCGGGTGGGTTGCTTTTGGAGGCGGTTGCGGCCGGAGTTTTGTGATGATGAGGTTACTGCATTTATTGGTTGAGGTGGGGTGTGTTGCGAGGAATAGGACGGGGCGACGACAGAATGTGGTCGTTGGTTGGTCGACGATGACTCGCGGGAAGAAAATCGCGATGAGTTTTGTGGCGCATGCTTGAACCGAACGACAATCTCCGGTTTTCTAGACTTGCGCTCCGGTTCAGGAGCCCAGGTGTCCGTAGGAAGGTGATCAGAGGGATCGATCACTCGGCCATCATTCCCTATTATCGGGCCCAGGTCGCGCAACTTCTCGACCTCCCGTTGTCGAGCGGCCTCCATGGCTGCCTCTGGCGTGTCATACGGAGAATTTGGCTGCTGGACGGCAGCGGAAGTCGATGCGTTGGGATTCAGAGCGTCGTAAGAATCCGGAGAGAAGGGAGTGGAAGGAAGCGCAGCAGGATCCTTTGGAGGTGGATGTGGGCTGACGGATTTGCGGGCAGGTATTTGTCGGAGGTCTGGGCTTCGTGAAGAAGGCCGTTCGGATGTAATACCGGGAGAGGTACGCATCACTTGGGACGGCGGAGTCGGCTGTGACGGGATATTACTTGGCTGCCGCCTGAGATGGGAATCATACATCTCTTGCTCCGGTTCATCGGTAACGGTTGCTTCATACCCTGGCACCAAAGCGGATGGAACAAGTTCCCCATTCGACGTGCTTGGACGGTCTGGTGAATACCCCCTGTTATGGTATGCATGATTGTACGACGGGGTCGGGGACGTTGAATACCCCGGCTCCCGGTCGGTATGTTGGACCGACTGGCTGGAATAATTGGGAGAGTAGGCAACATATGTCTGCTGATTGCCGTTTGGAAGGGGCGATGTTCTTCGTGGTTCCACATTCAGGGCCTCCGGCATTGGTACAGGGTGCATATCATTTTGTGGATGCTCTACTGGCGGCGGTAGAGGTGGTTGACTAAAGACTTGGCGATGAGCCGGTGGCGGCGGAGGAGGTCCTTCCTCCTCTTCATCTTGAACATGGGCTTGCATGTATTCATGGCGGGGATGGAAATCCGAGTGATTGACAGAATTACGCAGTGGACTGTCGCGGAAAATGTCGTTGTTTGCATGGGAGGTGCTGTATCGATGGTAGTGGCTGTGGTGATCGCCAGAGACAGGATTCATAGGAGGTTGTGGAGGGGGGTCGGGAGAGTGCGAATGAGAATGTGGGTCAGCGGCACCATATGGGGAGCCCCTGGATGCCGGTTGGTATGACGGTGATGGTCCGCTGTAATGCTCTGGAGTCGGCATCTGATAAACATTTTGGCGCGGAGGAGTCTGGTAGGCGTCTCGGGGATGTATTAGGTCGGGGGCGTAGTCATAGGCATTTTGATCCACATGGTTCAGCTGGCCATAGTCTTGTGGCGGGGCATAGGACCCGTCTCGGGACGGAGGCATAGGAGGCATAGGGACACGACGATCATAGTCGCCTGGTAGTTCTTGAATTGGCTCTCGAGGAGGTGTATTTTGGTAGGACTCGTGGGGTTGAGGCGGTTGGCGTGTCGGGGTGGAATTCTTCTGGACAACATTGGTCTGCGGAGGTCCCCATTGACGGTGAAGATCATCAGGTGTCTCGTAGGCTCTCTGGGGATGCGAGGCGGGTGCTGACTGGTGATGTTCTGGCATTGGTGGCCGAGCTGGGGAGGGATAATTCTCTCGTGTCTTGGGGGGTGCGACACGGTCAGACGACGGTGGCCGAGCTGGAGACGAACCAGTCGGGTCGGCCGGGAGCGGCCTCCGCTTGGGCTTTGCCTGTCGGGGTCCTGATACGGCTGAATGTGACATCTCCGCTTTTGCCTCAACCTTTTCAACTCCCGTTCTTCGCCCAATCACCGCTTCATCCTTTGGACGGGTGTCGTAGTAGGTTAATTCAATTCTGATATCCCCCGCATATTTTCCTTTGTACTGCAGACTGTGCCACAGGTCATTCTGCCCCCCGCCCTGGATCACCACGTTCTTCAGGTCGATCCACGTCTCACCAATCAAATCGGTTTTCTTATCATCGTTGAAGATAGACACCTTCAGTTGGTAGTAATCGGGCGATTCGTGCACCGTAAACCGCAGCTCTTGGTCCCTAAAAAGGAAACGGAAACATTAGAAAATGTGTATATAGAATCGCTTGTTTAGAACTTGTGCACTCACCATTTTGGCGTCTGCCCACCCCGCATGTCGGTATTGGTTTTCTTCGCCTCCTTCCCAAGCCGACAGGCACAGTAGGGATTCTGCTTGCCCATACTCTTCCTATTAGGCAGATTTTTTGCGCGATCGATGATAGTAACCAGAGTACCAATCGGAGGACCATCCACAGACATATCCGCGAAAATGCCCGCCGTATGCCCGCCCAGGGCCATCTTCGTAGCCTTCGAAACCATGATGGCGGGGTATGGGGGGAATGCTCAGTGCAAGCTCCGTACAGCTGTCGAACGGCACAGTTTTAATGCCGCGCGGAAAATAAAAAAAATAAAAAACAACGGTTGTCAGAAAAGAAGGAGAACGAAGGTGCCTGTAAACGAGCGATCCAGAGGGACGAAAGCGTTGCGTCGCATGTGTGGACAAAAACAGCACCGCAGCCAACACAGCCGGGGACAATGACGACAGAAAACGCGAGGCAAGCTCCAACGCCAATCGGGTGGGGTGGAAGCTAGTTGGGAGCTGGTACGAACAACGGCGGAAACGCGACTTGTTCAAGGCTGGTTTAAAAGAGAGTGAGCTGAGCGACGACGACGACGACGAGGAGGAGGAGAAGACGAAGTAGTAGCAGAAGTCGGGCCTCGCGACGTGCAGAGAAGAGAAGACGGAGAGCGGGCGTCCATGGGCGAGGAGGTTGTTTTGATGGCGCGCAAAAGAGAGGCTGGGAGACGGGCCAGAACCATGGGCAGGGCAGTGTGGAGCCGCGGTGGCGGGCGGCGATTGGCAGGCGGGGCAGCAATTGAGCGCGTAGTAGGGGGGGAACCCTGATTCTGCACGGCTATTCCCTGCTTATAATGCTGGCCATCCGCAACAGCCTGGAAGCGGGAGTTGTACAGCAGGCTGGGTGGTTGATGTCGTCGTCGTCGTTCAAGGAGGTTGGTTGACGTCCACGGGTTGGAAGCCCCAGGTCAGGTGACTTCCCAGCCTCGGCGGATCATTCCCCCGATGCCGCTTTGGGACTAGTGTATGCCCTGCATGCTTGGCGTGCTGGATCCAATCAAATGGGGTTATGTGAAGCTTATCTCGCCCTCTACAAAACCCCTGGAGAATTATATTCCACATCCATGGAGTATGCTCTTAGGTAATGTACATTTTAATTCTTTATTAGGAGTTCCATTTGGTCGCTTTTCATATTTTTTATAAACTTTTCTATTTACTTTCTGTTTTTGGATTGGGTTTGTTCCTCTTCTGTTCTTTGATTAGATCTTCCATCCCCGTGGATAGGGGTATTCCATGCTGTTGGTTCCGTCATCGCCAGCCGTCTGTATATTTCCCCTGGTCCGATAATATCAAAGTAAAACAAGTTCTGTTTTTCCTTTCCGCTACTTCTCCCTTCACCGTACCCCTTGCGCTGGTTTAATTAATCGTCGAGACACCCCCTGAGCACCTCCTCCGCGATAATTCCCGCCGTCCACATCGCAGCATCGTAGTCGTCATCTGCGTTGCGTCGTTTGCCCAGGCGAGCTTTTCCACCGCCTCCCTTCGTCGGATATCCATTGGCGGCTGCCGTGTCTTCATCGTCAAGATCATGTTCCGTCGACGCACTCTCCCCATAAATCAGCCCCCTCTCCAACAAACTCACATACCCATCCAGCCGAATATCATCGTCTACGGATTGCTTGTCATCTCCATCTTTGTCCCCACCATTCACCCTCCGCCCGCTTAATCTATCCGCCCAATGTTGAGTTTTCCTCCTCGTTTCCTTACTCGTCTTATCCACTTCCCAGCACTCATTCCTTGCGCAGAAGCTCAGCAGCGCCCGCCACGACTCGTCCTTTGATACCCCCACCAAAACATCCGGGTTGCCGATTACGACCAGCCCCTCCTTTGCACGCGTGAGAGCCATGTTGAACCGTCGCTTTTCGCCCACCAGCCCGAGCCCGAAGGATTGGTCTTGCTCGATGAAGCGCTTTTCTGCGCGAGTCCGAGTAGTGCAGATGATCAGGAACCGTGTTTCAAGGCCTTGGAATGCCTCGACTGGGCCGATGTTGACAGAGTGGAGGTTTTGGGCACGGAAAATACGCCGGAGATGGGTTACCTGTGTGAGGAATGGGGTGATGACTGCGATTTCTTGCTGGGCGATAGGGCGGGCGGTGTTTCTCGAAGCTGGTGTAATTGGGCCGTTTTCATACTTTCGGCTGTCGGAATGTTTCAGCAACGACTGCACGATATGCAGCGCTTTGAGTGCTTCTCCAGGGTTAAATAAGCCACTACCAGTTGGGCTATGAAGTATCTCCTCGACATCATCGGCAGATGTATTGCAGGAAAACAATATAGGCCATCGGTGTGGCGCTTTCCAACCTGGCCAGGATGGGACAGGTCCGTCGGGATGTGCGGGCATAGCGGACGGAATGAGAGTGTCGCTGTAAAACAGGACAGACGGAATGGCAAGAATGGCACGGTGAGATCGGTAGTTCCGAGTGAGGTTGGTAAAAGCTGGTCGCGCAATTGGGAGCATAGCCTGTGTCAATTTCTTGTACGGACCGGCATTGCGACGGGAGAGAGGGTGATCTGCGAAAATGGGCCGGGAGAAGAGTCGTTCGAACAAGGAGACGGAAAGTGCTGTACTGGTATTCAAAACTCGAGGGCCTAACTGGTGCTGATCTCCAGCCATGACGAAAAGTGGTAAATTGGGCCCATTCTTAGAACCCTCTTCGGGATCTCTAACACATAATGGAGTTGCTATCACTGTCAGTGGGACGCAAACCATTGGCTCGGTAGCTTGAGCGGCCTCGTCCACAATAAGGGCAGTCCAATGGAGCATGTCCCTTGGATTTGGCTTTGTTCCAGGTGCAATGGAAGACATCATCTCGTAGCTCAGCTTCATCAGATCTTGGTTGGTTAACCGGGCCTTGATAAGCATCTGTGCATCGTTGCAAGTCGTTACAACAACCTTGTAGCGCATCATAGTCTTGAATGGCGGTAGCGAAAAAAGATCGTTTTCCGTATGCGTGTAAGGCAGTAATTGATCGGGGACTTCAGCAAATGTTCTTGACCATCCGTTTAACCTGAACAAGTCGTGTGGTTCTAAATGTTGCGAAAGGCGGATTGCGAGAGTGTCTGCTGCCGGGTTGGAGGGAGCACAGAGTAAGATATGATGTTTTACGTGTGATTCGTGTAGGAGTAGTTGCAACGTGCACTCCACTACCGTTTTGGTCTTCCCGGAACCAGGGACCCCAGATATCAGAAACGGAATCGTACCATAGTTTCCGGTGACGATGGAATCGACCGCCTTCATCTGTTCGTAGTTAAGGTCCTTGTCCACCCAGTTGTGTTCAAACGATCCTTTCGGTAGCGTCGTTTGCAAGATAGAGTCGTCAGGTTCCGGAAATAGCATATGCCGCAACCAGTTGTGTTTATTCCCAAGGGAACCAGCGGGTTCCTCTACAAGGTCGGGATATGGTCCCCAAGGCCGGCCATCGCTAACGTCGACAAGGCCTCTCCAGAGTGGAACGAACGAGTCTGGTTGGACGATAAATTGGATATTGCAAAGTCGAGATGCGGGTAAAAGATGGTCGATACGGAGTACTAGTGTTTCCTTCGCAATAGAAATTCCCCATACAACAGCGTGCAGCTGATGCCCCGAAAAACCTGGCGCGATAGATCCAGTGAGGTTGTTTTTATTATGGCTGAGCCATTCCGCTCCTTGCTGTGCAAGTTGTGGGAAAGGTATTATTTGTCGGACCAGAACAACATCTCCCAATCCAACCCTGGGGGTCCCATCTTTAAGTCCCGGTACATGCAAGCTGAAGAGATTCTGTCTTGCATCCGTCGTCGGAGTAAGTATGACATTGTAGAGGTTGAGGCCAGCTAACTCGTCCGCGCATTTGATACCTTCCAACAGAAGGCACTCATCAAAATAATACAGGTATGAAGAGGGCGACAAATTTTTGGTATGACGTGAAATTGAAACTGGAACGCTCTTAAGAGCTGGAAGATTCTCAACAGGCAGGGTATCAAGGAACGCGGTACCAGAGAAGCTGGAGATATAGGTCCCGAAATCGATGGTCTTTAAAGGAGTGCTATACCTATCCACAGCGGGTGATCGATTAACAGCGAGTAGGTATGCTGGCACATAACTCCGGGCGTATATATCCGGTTTCCAGGTTACTGAACGACCGGCAGATTGGCTAAGATCATTCGCAACTCTATGTCCCGACCATGCTGGTGGCTGAGGAATATGGGTCATTTGATTTGATTCGTCTGCGAACGCCTCTCTTCTTCGTTCAAGATGATTAAGTTGGCCTTGGAATCCGACTGGGGTGTTTTGAACTCTTGAGTTCAAGCTTTGTGCCACATAATTGGCTGAGTAAATTTGGAGCGTACCATCCTGCGGTGTTGAGGTGCTGGATACCGCGGGCTCGGGCCCCGTCCCCTGGGTGGTGAGTTGGTTGTGAGATGATGTCGCCGGTGCTCCATTCGGCCCACCAACCGAGATTTGCTGACCAGAGGGGTCTATGATTGGGATTGCAAAAGATCGAGGGCGACTAGAGAGTATGGAAGCCATTTGCAAGAGGATGATCTGAAAGGCACGAAAGAACAGATATCTTTGTATTGCGTTTGCCTGTTTAGATAAGCTGCAAGCATGCGAGGAGGCAGAAGATTCTTCAACATCAACAGGCAGAATGAACAGGAATTAGCAGACTGCGTAACCTAGGCTCATCGCCCAGTGAACATCAGAAAGGTCAAGAAGGTCTAGGCAGAGACGGGGCGGTTGTGTTGATGGGTGTTTCTCGATTGTGTTGCCATGTAACCACGAAGCCCCCATCCCAGAACAAATGAGCGAGAGAAAGTCAGCAACAAACAGTTAAAACTCAGAGGGACGGCGGCAAGGAGGTCCATACGAGCTCATACCGTCCAGTGGCCACTGATATCCAACCACATAGGCCGTTGCAGGGCTGTGATGCGTATTTGACGAGGTGGGAACGCCGTTGTCGTGGATGGAACTGGTCCGCTTAGTCACGACTTACTAAGTCCGATTTTGCCAACGCGCCTCGCTGAGCCTCGATCTCCACCGTCATCAACGAGACTTCTGTTTCTCATCTTCAACCGGGAATAAGGCCCCCCAGTCTGCCTTACTGCCTCTACACCAGCGTTTCTTGGTAAAGAAATGGTTGCAAAAAGACGTTGATACCCTTATCCACCCCAGCCATCGAATTCCCAGCCTCAATGACTTGTGTATGCACAGATTATCTCGTGCGACTTGCCTGGGTTGTTAGTACGTACATATATTCATCAAAGCTTAGGGACCCTCGTGGGCTTCTTTGCTCCTCCCAGAACCACAGTGGTTGAATTCCATGCCCACATATGATATTGAAGACATTCTCCGGTATTTCTTGTCGGGATAGCGATGGTCATATGTTGGCTAATTTCGTCCGGGAGACCCATTTCCCTGTTTGATCACACTTCAAACATAATCTATTATGTTCAAGGAAGAACACATACAACACTCTTGTTATTAGAGGAATTTGGGGCTTCTCAGTTTTAAGGCGCAACATGGCACTCCGAATCCGAGCTCCCCCACAAACAACTGGTTACTCTGCCGCAGAACCAAGGATACCAAGCCAGGAACGAAAGGTTATTCGTTTATAAAATTGATGGGTAACACCGGCCGAAAAAGAAAAAGTACATAACGGGGAAAGGTGTTGCCCCTTCGCAGCGAGGGAAGCATTTATTGAGCCCGACGGTCCCATTTCTAACTGCTATCCCGTTCTACTCAACCCCTGTTTTTATTATCCGAGCCGAACTTGAAACCGACAAAAAGAATATCGCTAATCACGATAATCGCCGCTGCAGAATCCTTCAGCAGGGGCACCAATGAGCTTCACCCTGTTAAACGGGTCGCTATTTTGCATCCAAAGTGCAATGCAAGTGCCAAGATCATGATGAGTGATCAAATAATTACTGTCACCGAGAAATATCCAGCCAAAAAGGAAAGGCAAGACCACATGGACTTGTGCTGATGATATCCGGACAAAGATGCACCGCAGCATGCAGTTTATTGTCAGCCAATAGTCGAAATTGGACTGGGGCAGCATGATGAGGGGATAGCAACAGTTCTCTCTCCAAGGGGTCATACCCTGCGGCATGCCAATGCCAGGACAACAAAACAAGATGAGAACCCATGCCGCCATGCCAGCCCTATCCGTATCAAATGCGGCTGAAGTGCCAGCCCTTCATATCGCCAAATCATGCCCAGAAGCATGATCCCTGCGTGGAATCATCGCCCTAGCAAACCCTGATTTTTCCTTTGACAGACAACACTCCATGCTCAGACCTTGGAATTTACCACGAACCCCCTACTAACCACTCCACAGTGATGATTAATCAGTTAGGAAAATGTAACAAGCACCAGGGAGATCCTTCAACAGTCACTTATCAACTTATTTTGGTCCATCTGTCAAACTCCGACTTGGACCCCAGAATCTGCCCAAAGCCCTACCACAATTTGTCAATAATTTCGCTCGCATTACGTCCCGCATTGATGTTGACACCGGATTTTTGAGAATTCCGCTACATACCACATGATTCGCTAGCTCCTATGCCCGATGCATGGACCATATGATATTTGGAATCTTCGATGATTAGATGGTGTTTGTCATCACAATCGTGGATTGCCACCTTGTCCGATACGGTAAATATTGGGGAAGTAGCACAGAGTCTTCTTGCACGCTATCCTAATCAGTAACCTGTTTCGCCCCAAAAATCGGCTCATGCCGCGTTCCCGCACCTTTGGCGTCGGCTTGTCAGTGTAGAGAGAAACCTACCAATGCCCAACGGCTCTTGTGTCCTTAAACCTTTTGGTCCACTCTGGTTTGAAAACTCTGTGGCCAATTCCTCCCTCTTCTCTCTTTGACAGTTGGCTGTTGTTGGCAACAGCTTTCTTTCTTTTTTTTTTTGGCCGCTGTTTGTTATTTACCATGAAGCCATGATGCAGTCCTTTTTCATCTATTCTACTTCTTTCCTTTGCTATCGCCGCCGCAGGGCCAGCGGACAAAATGAGGTGAAGTCGCAGGAGGAACCGTTTAATAGCCATCCCGCCGAGCTGCTGGCTCCGCATGAGACTAAGCCCCAGCCGTATGAACTTCCACCAAACGCGCGACCGGTGGAGTTGCCCGGGGAGGCGATCGCAGAGTTACCACCCCCGTACCAAAGGATTGACAGTACGGATAAGAGCGATGATGGTGATAATGCAGGTAATAGATGAGGTGGGATTCTGTATGAGGTAAGTGGCTGGATGGTCCAGTCCGCTTTTTAATTATATTGTTTAGTTCACCTCCTCCGTCGCTGCAGGATTTCCTGTGCGGTATAATGTGGGCAGTCTGCTATTGACGACGGACTGATGTAAATACATACAAAAGATATCTTGACTTCTTTGAAGGTATACTTTAGATAATACAATTTATTTCCAGTATTTCCCTCGCATTTGGATTGCGTGTGATAAGCATATACTCCTTGACGAAATCCCTCCTGGTTGGCTGGCAAAATAGGGGTTGGGTTGATATACAGTATTTACACATCAGTACGCCATTTCTGCAACGTTATATGTAATATTACACGACATTTTCACAGTTTCCCATCACGTGGCGAAAATTACACGACCTTCGGATTTCCAAGGTTTTGTCAGCCACATCCCAACATCAACATCCAGCATCAACATGAGGACGGCACATTTGGTGACGATGGGCTTTCTGGACAATTCCAAATGGACAACTGGCTCCCAAGTGAGGCTAGGTGCAAGAATCTCCAATTGACTTCTTGTTCACCGCTACAATGCTGCCGAGGCAATGGAGAGATATCCAGGCAATATATCGGTATAGAATTGCAGCTGTCTACGGAGTACTTCTCCTCTCTTCTTTGTATTTTTCTAGACCTCTCCTGAATGTTCAAAGGACTGACTACTTGTCAGGATACTGTCTATAGTAACTACCGGCTTGGACAATGCTTCTGTGATGTTCTTGCTTGCCATCACATCTACCTCCAGGTAGCTTGATATCAGAATACTGGGTTCTGTCGTTCTCCAGTTAAAAACTGGACAGACTGTTCTCCCGCAGCTGTTTGCCCACATATTTTTATATAAAATATTTCTCTCTTGTCATCAAACACTTCTCCTCACCTTTTTTCCTCCTCACCCACCCACCCACTCCTCCATTGTTCATTAGTATCTGTCAGAGTCATCTTCTCGGCTGCCCTCTGGCACTGCCGCGGAATCGGAAAGGCTTTATGTTTATAAAGCCGATGTACGGCCCCTTACGCTGGCTTTACTCAAGGGAGCTAGCATGAGAGGGGCAAGGGGGACAGCCCAAACAACCCACCATGGGACTGGGCAGCTGGGGCTATCTGGCCCCGGCATGGAGGGCATCAAGAGGTCAAGTTGACCTCGCTCTCGAGGCGGGATGAGGGGTGGATGTGGGGGGGACTCTGCCCAGGTATGTTTATATTTCGCGGCTTGGTCTTCTGCAAACATTAGCGGTCATACTCTATCCTGTTAAGGATTTGTCGTTGCTTTGATTGATCTGTTTTCGACTATATCACTTGCTATTATTCAGGTGACAAATTCCTTTACCTCATTCCTTGTCATGGAGCTTCAAGCACTTCTCCCTTCCTCCTTGTCTTGCGGGTGTGAGGCGGTGAAAGATCTGGCCGCTCTGAATCTCCTTGAAGGCATCTTTTCGGGATTTCCTTTGGGCTTTGGAAAACGACTCTTTCACTTTATTTATATCACGTTTGTTGTGGCTTTGGCTTGACGACCGTTTGTTTTGTTTGGAGAATGCCTTTATACGCATCTTCACTGCGCTTCCTTGTTTCCTGCTCTCCTCAAAGCAGCTCCATCCATCGCTTCAACCTCTAATCACCCACTTCCCCAGTTCGCGCCGAGGACAAAGTGTCGGATTCGCCATTTCATTATCAAGGCTAGCACTCCTTTCATGGAGCAGGCAGGATCCGAGCTTTCGAACGAGGCGAAGCCAGATTCACCATTATCCCCTCTCACTTTATTGTTAAATCACCCTTTGGCAATCTCGTTATTCTTTCATCTTTGAGTTCTTCACAGGGCCTCGGACATTGAGGTAAATCAATCCTAGCACTGGAAAAACTGTGATCGTGTTTTGGAATTTGGCCGTATAAAAGGGACTCTTCTCCCTTTTTTTTCTTCTCTTCTTCATCCTGCGTCTACAAACTTACCTCAAAATCTTTGCGCACACAAATCGTTAACTCTCGCTCTTTTTTATTGACGCTTATCTATTTTCAAACATATTGAAGACCTCTCCGCTGACAACTTTCCTCTCACTCCTCGCATAGATTCTTGGGCCAAAAAGCCCTTCCTGAGATGGAGGCATCCCAGTCCGTGCCTCCAGAGGCAATAGTTTGCCAGTACAGTGGGGAGAGCTGCTCGACTGCCTCGACTCACTACCGCAAGGTAATTTCGCACATTTTCGGCCGCAACAAGAGGTGCACGGTCGGCATTCCAGACTACATCTGGATATATTACTGCCGGAAGCACTACCAACGTGCCCGGTACCGGACCGCAGAGTGGCCTTTCCGCCAGTGCGAACTAGCTATCGACACCATCGAGAACATGCGGTCCTGGGGCGGCGTGGCGAGCTTCAACCTCCAGCTGCGTCGACGAGAGACCCAGAGAACCAGCGGACAGAACACGGGGGGGGATGAGGATGATGCAGACAACGGCACCAATACCAATAACGAACAGTCCGAAATGCGCGAGCCTTCCCAACCGCCTAGGGCCGGGGCATTCACCCCCATCAACACTGCCCCTTCAGCCAACTCCCCCTCCCCATCTCCCATGAAGACGGAGGAAGAGGACTCTGACGACGACAAGGACGAAGAGAATAAGACAGGCCCAGCCGCGAGACAGACAAAGAAAAAACGCTCCCCAACAATCGTCCCCCACCCAGTCCCTGACTGGCTACACGGCCGTGTCGGCAACAACAAATCCTTCGACGAGATCCTCTCAGTCCTAGTAGACCTTCGAACACACCTAAACGGCGTTGCCGCCCAGAATCAGACTCCTCATTTTCCCGATATCGAGATTCTGCCAAACCTCCATCCACGCGCCGCCGCTCCCCGTCGCGCTACTCGTCGCCCTACCAGTAGCACAGCTACAACCCAAGCTCCTAGTGGTAATAATGCTCCTAGAAGCAACAGTCCGACCGCCACTTCTATACCCCCAGGACCGTCACCCAACCGCCCCCCACGCCGCGCTGCACGTCCATCCGTTAACCCCCCCGCAGGCCCCGGTGACGTGTTTCCTCCCCAATCTACTCGCCGCGGTCCAACACGACCTAGCATCATACCACCATACGGTCCGGGCGACAGTACCCCTAGCTTCAGACCCCGTCGCAGCACTGGCACTGAGATTGGTTATATGACCGCCAACCCTCCTCAGTCTCCAGCTGGTGGTACCAGTCCAAGTCCGAACCCAGGCCTCAGGTCGAGGATTTCCGAACATGGCGCGATTAAGAAGCCGGAGAAGAAGTGAAGCGAGGGGGTGGGGCTGTGGGGCATGGAGTTGATGGGTGTCAATAATAGTTAAAGGGGAAAGAATGGATATATCAAAGACTTCTCTTAAGGAGGGTGTGGATCTGGATGTCTATGTCGATGTAAGGAAGGAGGGGTAATGTTGGTTTTGTTTTATTCCCGTCTGTTTTGGCTGGTTGGTGTTTGTATTTTTATCCTTTTTTGTTCTACTCGTCTCTGGCTGGTCTGGTCTTGGATACTGCTTTCTTTGATTATATCTTTATTCCCTTTTCGGCGTAGGCTGGTATATGTTATGTCTGGCGAAGTTTTGTGGGGTAGGGTTACTTGATATTGCTGTCATGTTTCTGCAGTGCCGTTTGTAGCCGTTTTCTTTTTTTTTTTTTTTGGATGGTGGTACCATGCATGCTTCCGGCGTTTGTGTCTCCTGGAGTGTCGTTTGTTTCGTTGTTACCTCCTCCCCCCGCATATAGTATGTTTCTTCCTCTTTATCTGCTTTGATTCTTGCATTTTCACATGTTATGCTATGGGTCAAAGTCAAGTCATCTGTTTTTCTATAGTTCGGATCCCTTCCCAAGCCTGTTTGTTTTATTTTTACAGAGCTGCATTTTGCTAGTTATATGCTTGTTCATCTCTCCTATCATAGTGTCATTATGCTGATATAGTAGTGGCGGCATGTCTTGTCTATTTGGCCAGATTTCTTTATATTATCCATATACCCCCCGACACGGACTCTCTTTGAGCAATATCTTTGGCTTAAGCTTCTTTTTTCTAGTTGTGTTCTGCATGCATGGTTTATTTTCCATATTAATTATTAACAGCATTAATCTCTATCCATTCTACACCTCCAACTTCTCAGCCAACACCCTGACACTAATCCCTCAATCCTCCCGTCTGGGATGGGAGTTAGGGTTAGGGTTTAAACTAATTCTCAGGATAAAGTAAAAAAACAAAAACAAATGCCCACACTCGGAATCGAACCGAGGATCTCATCATTACTAGTGATGCGCTTTACCATTAAGCCATGCGGGCAGACTGTGCTGAGTAACCAGCCACGGAGTATTATATTGCTGCTGCATCACCAGTCAGTACTCAACATCGCATCCACTTCCCACTCTTGCACGAACTAGCCACCGCCTCGTATTCGAGGTAACTGCCAGCCTTCTCAAGACTACGAGTCAGTACAGTGGAGGGCTGATGATATAACTATTCTCACTGACTGCCGCTGACTTGGAGATAGATATCAATCGAACAACTTAAATACATGGGAATATCAACACTTCCTATCAACCTCTAACCAGCCAGCAACAACATATATACCCCGCAATCAACGACGACAAGGACAACATGAAAGCCCTCGTCCTCATCGATCTCCAAAATGAATTCCTCGATCCCAGTAAAAAACGATTCGCAATCCTCGACACATCCAGAGACTCTCTGCTGAAAAATATCACTCGCCTTGTCCCTGAATTTCGCGCCCAAAAGGGAGATGACGGCAAAGAAAACCTCGTCATCTGGATCCGATCCGAATACTCCAATTCAGACCCCGATCCAAGCCTCCAACCAGCCCTTGAAGAGGAAGAAACAGATCCCAGCAATACCCCACCCCCAGCCGTCCAAGACCACTTCCTCACCGGCAAGCACTCGGGCAAAACCCCCTGCTGCGCTCCCGGCTCCTACGGCGCAGAACTCCACCCCGCCATCCAACCCCTAATCGACCAAGAGCGCGACATAATAATCACAAAATCCTGGTTCTCCTCCTTCAAAGAGACCCCCCTAGCCACCACCCTAACCTCCCACCAAATCAGCCATGTCTACTTTGCCGGCCTCCTCTCCAACGTCTGCGTCAGCGCCACCGTCTCCGACAGCCTGCAGCACCACTCTGCCTCATGGACCACACACGTCCTAACAGACTGCCTCGGCTATCGCCGCTTGGAAGGCCACGAGTACGCCCTCCGCCAATTCCACGAGATGGCCCATCAACACTCCGCGCCCTGCACCCTCCTCACCAGCGACGAACTACTCTCTACCCCACCCACCCTACCAACCCTCTACTACGTAAACGGCAGCATCCCCTCCTGGCGCGTCCTCCTCGCCCTAAACGAAAAGCGCATCCCCATCACCAAAGAGCGCAAGTTCGTAATGTCCGTGCCCAAACCGACCCGCACTCCCGAATTCCTCGCCATAAACCCGCGCGGCAAGACGCCCGTGTTTATAGACTCTGACCCGCAGCGCACAAAGACGCACGAGTCGTTGGCAATCCTGCATTATTTGGAGACGTATTACCCGGACCGCAAGGCATTGTTGCCGCCTGTGACGGACCGCGCGGCGCGCGCGAGGGTGTTGTGTATGGTTCAGGAGTCGGAGAATTTGCATGTGAAATATGATGCTTTGGAGGATGGGTATTGGGATGCGAAGCGGGAGAAGAGGTTTGATGAGTTCGCGGCGAATGTGCGGCCGGGTCTGATTGAGACGGTTCTGGAGGAGTTGGGGTTCTGGGAGGGGTATGCTGATGCTGCACGGGGGGTGGGGAAGAAGTTTTTGGCGGCGACGGATGAGATGTCGTTGGCGGATTGTGCGGTTTATCCGATTCTGGCGTATATGTGTCATCGGGGGTTGGTGCTTGGGGAGAGGTTTAGGGCGTTGGAGAGGTATTGTGGGGAGATGGAGGGGTTGGAGAGTGTTAGGGGGGCGAGGCCGGAGGGGTGGGAGGGGAGGGGGAAGGCGGATTTTTTTTGTGGGAGGTAGGTCTTTTATTGATATGATGCTAAGATACCCTGAATGATTGTTATGTGAATGGGCCAAGGCAACTGGATAGGTGCCTTAGGTAACCTTTAGATGGAATAAATAATGTCAGAACTATTCTGTGAGATATATATACCAGGCGGGACTAAACCGCAGGAATTACATAAATGTAAAGAATATTCTATAGTTTACCAAGTACATCCTCGATGAAGATACGACACATGAAAGCAGCCGAAGCATCCCCCACCTGTTGGAGGACGAAGAGCTTGATGAGTAGTGTAAGAAACCGGGCACGTGACCACGGTGCCTGACACCCCCACTCACTACGAGGAACGAGCAACTATTTACATATAAAATTGGGTGTACAGGCTTGTTTGATCCAAATCCAACCTGAAATCATGAAATAATTGACAACGGCAATGCTGATGCGCCCATATGTATCATGCCTGTTTTTCTTGTGGAGGGTTTACCTGCTTCGGAGATATACGGGGCATTTTGGCAGAGATCATTTTAGTCGAGAATTGCAGCAAAGACAGCGTAGCTAAGACAGGATCCAGTTGGTCGCGGGAGCGACTGTTGGGGATATAAGTATCAATGCCATGATTATTATAATGGAGTAAAATGAATCAAAACAGCCCATGCCCGAAACGCGGCCCGAACCCATATCTGTTACAAGAAAGAACGCATAAACACAATGAAAACATTGCCAGGACATTTCCACACCTATGGAGCCCTTAGTAAAATTTTGTATTCGGCGGGAGTCCCTCAGCCTGGTCATCTCTCTGTATCCGTTAGTTAGCACACTGAATGCTTCCAACAGAGGCAGCAACGGAACCCATACCAGTGCTTCCCCAAATCCCTTCACAAGCGCAATCTCATGGTCGCAGCGGGCCAACTGTTCAGGTCCAAAGTCGATGAAGGTGGTTGCAACATCAAAGTCAATCCAGACCAGCCTATCAGGGTTTCCACGGACAAGGAGAAGGTTTCTGGGGTAGATGTCTCGGTGGTGAACACCCGCCCTGTGGATCTCCTTCATGCCCTCGATTGCCTGGGGATAGACCGTGTCAGAGTAGTTCGCGCAGTTCAAACTCTCTGCATTTGGGAGATATTCTAGCAATATTGCTCTCGGCTTTAGCTTGTCTTGGGCGAAATGTTGGAAAGCAGGATGGAATGCTGCGGGATCCATTCGATTGATGTAGCCGTAGAATTTTGGAACGAAACCGCGCGCACAGACACCCGAAGTGAGAAGCTTCTTATATGCATTTAGCTCGCAGCGAAATCGATTCAAATCACGACCTTTTTCGGTATATCCAGGGTTGCCGTTGTCGTGGAAAAGCTTCAAGGCATACTTTTGCCCATCCAGATCTACCTCAAACACTGCAGACGCATCAGAGCACGTAATCTCCCTGATAATATGGATTTCGGAGGGGTCCACGGTCGTTAAAGAAGCGCTTCTCAGGTGCATTGCGGTCCTGTTGGCAGTCCTCTTTCTCCCAAGGAGGTTGGAGCAGGTCAGACACCAAAAAGCCTGGTCCGCGTTGGGTAGGGCTACGGGTCTCCCGATCGGGCTTAGCGCGGTCATGTGATATCAGCATTGACAGCCCTCAACTTTGTGCAAGACTTCGACCTTCAGTTGATAATAGCCGGATGACACAAGTTACACAATTGGCCATGGACCGCGTGGAGTCCAACCGCCGGATCTTGATCTTGCGAATCAGATCTACTACATTGCCGCTGGTAGGGCATCTCTCAATGGGACGATTTGAGTGGCTGCGTGTAAGCGCCCACCGTCAAAAGCCATCCATGGCTTTCCTATCAGATATAAACGTAAGTCTTGGGACGGACTCGCTCCCTAGATTTACAATCGCTTTTTTCATTGCATTTCTATGTCAGCATTCTTCCTGCCTATCGATCAGGTACCAATAGGTCCTAGTATCCACCACCTAGACCCATTGCTCCTAAACCCTCTTCACTAGGATTGGTACTATACCACTACAATATGAGCAACCAATCTCTTCTGCAGTATCTCTCCGTTGCCCTTCCGGCACTCCCTATTCAAGGTGCTGCCCCATCGCGGAATACAACGAACCCCCGCTATGGTGCGGAAGACATCACCCAGGTCGTCGATTGGCCAGAGTTCAACTATGCAACGATTATCCAACGATACGGCGGCATTTTGAACTCAAAGCAAATTGTATCCGATCCTTTCGGATCCCCTCCTGCCGCTATCAGGGATGAACCTCAGTTTCACCTTCGATTTGCCGACCTGCTTCAACCCCGTGTTAGGCGCGCACTTCGAGCCGGGTTCGAGGAACTAACGCCTCGGCTCCAGCAACTAAGCCTTGTGCCGATCACATTTGACGGTGGAGGTTCGGCAGCATACGTCGACCAGTTTCGACCAGACACTGCCTTTGTCACCCCAGGGGGCACCTACGCCGACAGCACGAACCGAGCTCCAGGAGACTTGAAGGTCTCGTGGAAATGGCGTTCCGACTACCGGCATTCGCAGAACCCCATCTTTCAAGAACAATACAAGCAGGTCCTGGCGCAGGTGAATTTCTATATGGGCCAACACAAAGCGCGCCATGGATTTGTGCTTACCAACACCGAGCTGGTTGGCATTAAACGCCTTGATACAAACGGCCGTTTAGCTGTCTCTTTGGCAATTCCCTGGACAGCTGGAGGCTATGGTCAGCTCACTGTGCTGATGGGCATATGGTATCTAGGGATGCTTGCAGCCGAAGGGACCAACTGGACCCTGTAACCCAGTTGCCTGTTTCTCATCCATTCATAGTCAATATTGATTTGAAGGTTTCCCCTATTCCCCTTTAGTTCCTGCTTTTGGTCTTGTTCACAGAATAACAGGTATAGATATGTATATATGAATAAAGTAGTGAAGAGTTACAACTATCTTTTCTCTTCAATTGTTTTCTAAACGCTGCTACTAGTCTCGTCCTCTTTCCTTAATCATAGGAAAATGGGTAAGTAAGAAGCAGAAAGTGTAGTAACATAACCTCTGGATATGTAAGTATGTCACCAAGACCAAAGAAACTTGTGGCAATGTGCATATATTACACATTGCATGACCACACCCCGAACCATGTCTTCGATTCTAATCTGGATTGCAAATTAGAATCAAGGTAGGTGACTTAAATTGAGTGAAGTCCTGACTTCCCGAAGTTCCAAGTGAATCCTATCCTCGACGCCCTTCTGAGAATCCTCCGTGAGCGAGCCGAGAACTTCCTTTATTTGATAACCAACCAACCAACTACTTGAAAGCATCTATCAGCTCGAGTCCGCATGCTTGAAGCCCGCGTAGGATGGCGAGCCTCCACACCCAGGACACCGTTGGAAATGGATCCAGGTCTCCGTCCGACGTCGTCCCAAAGATCGCTGAGTCCTTCAGCGACCTTTACACCTTTCGTGCTCTAGTTATTCGAATACCTAGGGGCTGGTTCCATGAGTCTCCTACGATAGTGGGCATCCGAGAAAAACGCAATTAATTTAGCCCTTGGAGGTAGCAAAGAGTGGCGCTCTACACCTCATCTTCCTGTCAGCAACAGCTTCAGCAGCAAAAAGCTTGCTTCAGCTGTATTATCAACGAACGATCTTCAAAACACTCAAATGCCTCTAATTTTGGCTACGCTACGCTCGGCAACCTTAATTAGAATTCAGTCAAGTCCTGACTTCCCGAAGTTCCAATCAGCCTGACGCCACTGACGACATAGAGGCCTCTGCTTGGCTCTCAGCGCCTGATTCCGTCGTCCGCTCGACTGTCATGCGAGAATCCTCCGAAAACTAGATGAATATCAAGAGACAGCCGAGGACCTCTTTTGCTGACGACCAACTACTTGAAAGCATCGGTTGATTTCAGTCCGCCTGCCTGAGCCCACATAAGATGGCCAGCCAACACACCCAGGGTACTACTACATTTGGCTTTTATGATGAAGATTTTGCTCCTGAAGACTACCCTGACTATCCGGATTCCTTCTGCACCCTCAAAGTTGAGAACCTGTTTCCACGGGCTAAGTTCCCAATGCTGCGCAAAGAAAGCCCTGTAACCGATAATGCATACTCACTCATCGAACCCGCTCTCCTCCTGGCATCTCAAATGATAATCCAACGTTGGAAATGCCTCCAGATTTTTGTCCAACGTCTTCCTAACGATCCTACAGAGGATGGATGGCTAGATTCAGATAAAGAGCTAGAGCTTTCACGACAGGAGGTTACCAATATGGTAAAAAGCGTGATGCCGGAGATTGAATTCCACCGTGGCCTGGAACCGAACTCCGACTCATTTGCGCAAACAACTCTCCGCCCTGACATGCCATCAGACCTGATCGTCTTGGACTATAATCTTGTGCGACTGCTCAGAGACAGGATGTCAAGAGATAACCAACGACTTGCGGCGCTCTTTATCCTCGGAATATCGCTATGCCACCATCTAGCACATGTCCTGGAATTCCGTTATATCCGCAAAGGCAGACTACGCCCTGATGGTGATGAGCCCTTTGAAACGCCTCCTGGAATAACGTGTCGTGAAGCTGGTACTTGTTGGGAGACTCGCGCATTCGGGGGTCGAGTGTATCCAATCTGCGAAGGAGAAACGTCCTTACTTCTACTTCGTGGCATCTGCATCAAAAGCAGCGCTTGGAACTTCGACATGATGAAATTGAATGAGGGCTGGATCCGTCGACTGTTTTCTGAGAAGCACTGGGTTACGGATCCACACCCTTTGCGGCCACCCATCGACGTTTGCGCGCGTCATGCAGTCATTGAAGATGAGCTGTTTGAGTCTTCTTTGAAAAGGAAGGCGCGTGGAACTGATGTTCTTGTGGAAAGGTATAGCCCGAAGAAGAAGCGTAGAGCTATCGAAGGGATGAAACTTTGTGGCGGGAAAAGGGTTATAAGTGATTGCCACACTCACTGAGGCTGACCTTTTCATGGTCTAGCACAGTTTACCATGAAGCGCCGAGCAGGGACCTGCCCCTTCTGACCCCTTGGATGACCTGTGGTTCAACCTGAGGTAGTCGCGGATAGATATATCTCTTCTTTTTCTCACCACCAAACCCATCACCACCTTCGAAGCCAATCCCAACCCACAACGCGTACACAAATGCGAAGTAATGTTGGCTTTACTAATATCGAACAGCAGGTCATTTCAAGTCTCATGGAATCCAAAACCATCCATGTTATCACAGGGATTTTCTATCATCCAGGTCATTTTTACTATTATTGCATACGTGTGTTCTGATATTCCAGGTTGGATGCTGGTTATCTGCTATGGAACCTCGTTTCGAGCTTGGAAATGGTATCTAAGCTAGCCCTATTCCGGCAGCGAAAATAACTAGAAAGTACATACAATAATCAGTTCGCAGGCCCTTTCAAGGTCATCGAGCGCATAGGGAAACTAGCTTATAGACTGGAACTCCCGCACACGATGCGCATCCACCCGGTGATCAGTGTGGCAATGCTCGAATTTTTGAACTTATTAGGCTAATGAATGTATTCTGGTTGGATGGGTTTAAAATCAGCAGAAATCAGTAATGGATGGGAGATATGGGCTACAAGGGTTTATGACAGAGTAATGCCCCCCTTTTTTATGATGCTAGCTAATGCTGATGGCAGACGGGGCTATTAAGTCGAAATTGATGATCATTACACATGAATCCAGGTATTTGATTATGTGCATATGTTATTCATGGATTTTGCAGTTTGTTGGTATCAATTTTGTTTTTTATTGGAGGGGTGCTACGGAGCTGAGTGGTGTGCGGTCACGTAGCCAGGGGCTACGCCCAGCAGTTTCTATCAAGAGGGGTATTTAATATGAGTCCAGCTAAATTAACTATTACTTCACTATCATATTCATATAAGAAATGCTGTATAATCCCGCCTCATCTTACGCATATCCTCCTGTTGGAATCGAAGTAGACCAAAACGGATCAACCCTTAGTTGGCGAGCAGGTCTAAGTATGGTTATTTCACAACTCATCCCCTATTCCCTCCTTCTTCTTTCCTACCAACCTCTCACCCCTAACATAATTTAATACATCATCCCAACCCCACACACAGCCGCAGCGAGCGCAACTATGAAGCCAACCCTGGCACTGGTACGGGAAGCAGCGCGGCCTTCGAATGGTGGAGGGCCGTCGGGTGTGATTACCTATTATATGTGCGTGATATGGTTAGTTAGTGAGTTAATTCCATTAGTCACTAGAAATGGCAAATAGGAGGCCGGGGGGGGGGGGGGGATAAAAAAAAAAACTTGGAAAAATCCCCCACACCGGGGAAAAATAAAAAAAAAAAACCCCCCCACAC
>JANTQI010000032.1:141618-161167 GCA_032988985.1 Emmonsiellopsis sp. PD_5 | reverse complement strand
GGTTTGATGAATATGTTGGGAGGGGGTGTGGGGGGACGGGAAAGGAAGGGAAAGAACAAGGGGGAGCGGGGGAGGGGGGGGGGGGGGGGGGGGGGGTATAAAATAAAATCTTGAGAAATCTCCCACATCGGGGATATATATAAAGAGAATAACCCACCGCATCAACCACATGTCCCACCCCATTAACCAACACCACATCCCTCCTCACCACCCGCGCATTACCCACCCACACCGTCCCGTCCGCATCGATCCGCACCGTCACGCTGGCCCCGCTCTTCAGCCCGTAGCTCGTCCCGTTCGTCAGCGTGGGCAGGTACCCGGCGAAGTCTGTGATGACGTGGTCATCTAGCAGGCTTGCGGAGGGGGAGGTGATGTTTGCAGCGGCGAAGGCGGCGTCGTTGGGGATGAAGGCTGTTAGTTGCTTGGTGGAGTGGAGGGTTGTGGTGGTGTTGGTGGTTGTTAGGGCGGTGGAGTAGGTTGTTAGGTTTGGGAGGGTGGTGGTGGTTGTGGAGAGGGGGAGGGGGAGGGTTAGGAGGCTATGTGTATTTAGTAGGTGGAGGAGGGATACATATGGTAGGGAGGAGGTAAGTTACTTACACATCCATTGTATGAATCCGTCCCCCGTCGAATGGGATATTGGACGCAACCACCTTGGCCTGATCACCGAGGCCGCCAAATAGGTTGAGGCTGCCCTTTCCCGCCCCGCCCTGTCGCGCACGAAGCATCCTCATCGCCATCCGGCGTGTAGAGTTGCCGCCACTTCCCCCCTCTTCTCCCTCGCCATCCCCATCTCCCTCCCCTCCTTCCCCGGCTTCCTCCTCCTCGTCATAGACAATAGGCACCTGAATCTTGAACTCATTCTCCAGCGCCGTGGAAATCGTCCCGCCCTTCTCATTCCGCTCCGAGCCAAAGTCGCTCTCCACCGTGCCCCCGTGATAGGCCAGATTGTCTAGCTCCTCTGAGTTGAGGTTCGCGCGGGGGAGCAGGCTGCCGCTGCTGCCGCCGAGGGTGGCGAGGAAGGCCTCGACGGCGGCGTTGGAGGGGGCGAAGACTGTGCGGATGTTTGGGGAGAGGAGGATGGTGGAGAGCTCTGGGGTGGATTCGATTAGGTCCGCGAAGGCGGTGGCGTTGGCGACTGTGCGGAGGGCAGTGAGGAGGTCTTGGGCGGAGATTAGGGGGATGAGGAAGGAGAAGAGGAATATTGTGGTTAAGGACGGCATGGTTGCGGGTGTAGTGCACCGGTGGTCCCGGCTGGATCAGATGGTGAAGTGAGAGTTTCTTCCTGGGCTGTTCTTTTAGAATAAAGGGGGAAGGAAGGTCCTGTTTGCCGTCGTGACGGTTCAAAAGAGAAATAGGGGATAGGTACATGTATATATAGCATGTACTGAAAGAAGATAGCAGGGGAGTGATATCAGGCCGAGCACGGAAACTCCATAGCCTTGTCGTCCACCCGCTAACTCCGCGGCATAGAACAGTTCATCGTTCATTAAACATGAGCTTCACTCCCGAATAGAGCGTGATGAGCCTGCGGTGGGCTCTGACGAGCGAAAGCGGATTGAAGCATCGGCTGCAGCCACGGAGCCTGCTTGCAAGGGTTGAATGGAGTATGTTTTTCCCATGCCGGTCAAGTCTGTTGGCATCGAAATGCGCTGGACACAGCAGCAGTAGCCCATGATCGGTAAGCCCTCTTCCATTCTGTAGTTGACAGTTGTGTTGTTTAGTTCTTCATTTCCTTAGACTTTCTATTCCCCCATTTGGGGGCCCTCGGGATGGCCAACCACGCGCGACACTGTCCAAATACGGTTCGTTGCATTGCATTGAGCTGATGCGGGCCGAGATGACTGATTTGGCGATGGTTGGGCAAGATCCCTTGTCCGTAGCTATGTATTCAATTTTGAGAAGTGGTGATGACCAGCTCGGAGGATTTTAGGAGCTAATGTATCAAGCCCAATGGTTTCCCGGTGTTCGGCATGCCACCGGTCCGGATTGCAACGCTTGCATGAATCAGAGCGTGGGCAAAGTCTATTCTTACATTAGTTGGTGGTTTGTGAACAAACAATGTACAGGGTGGGGAAAACTAACCTCCTTGTTCTGAAAACTTGGCTAGAAAAGAGGAATATAAGCGGAGAATGGTGAGGAGTTGATGTACGAACGCCGGCCAACTCGGCTCGGGAAGTGGAGAGAACAAGTCGGCGAGGACACGGGAGATCAGCCAGCCTTGTCGGGGCAAGCAAGTTACTGAAGTTAGTTATTTCCACTAGTTAATTAACCAGTTGAGTTGACAAGCTGATATTGAAATCCCGCTTAGACCGTTCCCCCATCTTCAGCATCGCCAGACAGCAACCATCTTCGCCAACCCAACCCCCTCGTCCGCCCTGTTTTAGATGTTCAATCTCGCAGCCTTGCTAGTCAGATCGAGTTGCCTGTCAATACTTGCCTTCTTATAGCCTTCATGTTCAGCTGAAGACATTCTCAGATCGTGAAGAACTATCAACCCTCCCGGCCATCCAGATGTCAAGGACGCCATATGTCAAGAAGCATATAATTAGAACAAGTCTAAACAAGGGTCACCTTTTGCTTGCAATGCATCACTGGTCTCTCCGTGTGAGCGCTGCATGTTCGGAAGATGCGCCATCGTGTCAGCTTGCCCAAATATTGAGTCGTGCATGGGTATAGTTCCTCCATCATGGAATAGCAACCGCAGCGACTTTTACAGGTCCAGCGCAACTCCTCGGAGATGAGAATGGCATGTCTGTGTGTCTGGGATTGGGCACAAGTTGGTTAACCCGGGACAAATTATCACAGTCGGCCTGGGCTATGAATGGCAGATTTAGCAGCAAGGATTAAGCATCATCTTTCTGTGTGGACGGATGCTACACCTCTGTCTAGATGTCACTGACTAGACAAGATGCGTGTGAACCAGGCTACATGGCACGCTCTGGGAGTTAAGAGCCTCATGGTCGGCATGGCGGGGTCTGCTGTCCTTGAGTCGAGGAATTTATACTGGTTTTGCAAAATAAACGAGCGCAGTATTTCATGTTAGTAATTTCCTGTCTGCATCAACTCAATCCACCTGGTTCAACTTTAGCTATTCCGTTTCCCACCCTACTTTGCTGTCGCCATGGTTTTCCCATCCTTGGAGCAGCCTCGCGATACATATCATTTACTTGACCGGTTCTCCTTTCCCACCGAGGATGGGTTTCACGATTCCATTGCCGTCTCCTCTAAAAGCGGCGACTACATTGTCGCCGCTTATTCTCTCATAGTCGATGCCATCTTCCTCCAGGTATGGGTAGCACTCATCCTCCTCGCCATCGTCCTGACGAACCGCTTTGGCCGCGGCGAGAAAAATTCCTTCCTAGCCGAGGTCTATTATGCCCGGGAGTCGATCTTTGAGGTTTTTATGGTGTCGGCGTACCGCGTCTTCACCGACCCCCGAGTGCGTCCCATCTGGATTGGCCTCATGTGGCTTGTTGTAGCGTTACTAGGCACAGCCCTTCAAAAAGCCATGTCGGTTATCATCACCCCTTCGGCCCACATTGGCAACGGAGCCCCGGTGTCGTTCGACCGGATTTATATCCCCCTGCCACCGGACGATCCAACTCTGCAGATTGTCGCTTTTGAACTCGAGGCGCCGGGGTATTTCCGCGCTCTTGGGACGTCGCAGGTCGCGAACGAGTCCACCACTGCGAATATCCTGGTTAACCAGACCACGCTTCCTGGAAATGGTCCCAATGATAGTCCTCGGCTGCGGATTGACTTTGGGTACAATATTAGCTCCTTGGAATTTGGCCTCCAGAACTATCAAGAGCTTAAGCTGTTCATGGAAGGGTCTTGTTACACCGAGTATGGGTGGATCGACGGCACCTCGAGCGAAGACGGCATCTTTACAGATGTGTACAATCTGTGGGGAGACGAATCGAAAAGTTTTTCTGTCAATTCAAACGATGCTCAGGAACCCCGTCTCTATGTCGAGCGAAGGTCTATGGATCCAGAGCCCTCTGGAAACAATTCTTTTGTCTTCATCCCATCCACACTTGGTAGAAAATCCTTCACCAATTCCACGGATCCATGGTATAAAACGAGCAAAGCGCTTGATGAACGTGGACGAGCTACTATTCTGAACGGGAGGCCAGTGTTGGTCTGCTGGCAAAAGGACTGGTGGTCCTACAAAGACAACAACAGCACAATCGCTGACGTCGACAAATTGCCTGGACTAGAAACATTCGCCAAAGGCCTGGGCGGGGTGTTCAGGAATCTGCTTATAAATCCAAAGGTAGCAGACACTGCAACCCATTTGGGTTCTCTGGCCCTGAAATCAGCAACCACGTCTCTGGGCATCACCATTGACGGCAAAGGATCGAGCATGCCCAGCGACCTGCAGCGGATCCTGCTCGTCTCGTACATCTCGACCCAAAACCTGCTCCTCGACACGACTCTATACCCCAACGACACAAGCGGTGTGCCTAACTTCATCGACAAGGAGAATCGCGATGTTGCAGATTTCATCGTTTATGGGTCCGAAATTTCCACCCTCTCCATCCGGTTTCTGATCGTCATTCCTGCACTGGCAATTGGCATGTTGGTGGTAGTGCTGTTATTGGAGTACTGGGGGCGCGAAAGCATCCGAGAGTTCCAATATCAATTGTCCAAGAATTTCGTGGCGCACTATGATGCAACTCATAGTGCTGCAGAGAATGGGGAGGCCTTGCCTCAGAAAGCGTAAGTCCGCTGCGTTTTAGTTGCAATGTAGCGAAATATACTGATATAAGTTTTCCGTGAATAGGGATGACAATAATGTATCTTCTCCCGTGGTAGCTGAGTCAAAACCCGGCGCAACTACTACCACTGCTCCTGCTGCACCAGATGGGCCTGACCCCGACCCAGTGAGGTGAGGGATATTGTATCTGAATCACGGCGCGTCAATTTGGCTATCTCAGTAGTTTGTGGGGATGTTAGTTTATCTTCTAATGGGTGTGCTGGAGGGAAAACGTGGATAGTTATGGTTGCGAATTATCTTAATCAAATGGAAGTAGCAGATACAAATCCAAACCAATTAGGGATGTAGTTGAGATAAAGTTTGCCAAGCCTTACCACGTGATATTCAAACCCCGGAGAATCGGCGTTCCCCTCCGATCCGCTTCCGGCCTAGCGCAGGATGCATTTTCAACCTCAACATCAACCTCCGAATTATCCAAGATCAGTTGGAGACAGTCAGACCCGGCCAATTGAGAACGAAAGCACTCGAGAATGGCCGCTGTCTGTGCTGCCTTTGCATCTCGGCAGCTGACTCGGTCAGGTAAGCTACGAACCCCATCAATTCAATTCGATCTCCAACTCACACTCCGCTCCCCAGCTGGCCCCCGATTCTCCCCCATCTACCGACGAGCCTTCGCCTCCAGCCCCTTCCTCCGCGCCGATGCCTCCAAACCCATCGTCCCCACCATCCGCCGCGGCTCTCTCGCCTCCGGCTCCATCTTCGCCGACGCAGACACCTCCACCCCCTCCGACCTCCTAAAACCCGACGGACGAAAACCCAAACGCCGCCCCGGCGCCACCACCGACACCGATACCACCGCGGACGGCGCCCTCCTCCGCCCCTCCCTCGACGAGCGCAACAAAGACCACATCGACCGCGCGCTCAACCCGTTCCCGAACGCGCGCGCGCGCTGGGAACGGAAGATGGTCATCCGCTCCATCCGGCGGCGCGGGCGGCTGACAAAGACTGAACATATCATGCAGACGGAGCGGGAGTCGTTGTCTAAGAGTCATTTCTTCAAGACGTCTGTGAAGAAGCTGGCGCCGTTGGCGAGGCAGATTGCGGGGAAGAATATTGATGATGCGATTTTGCAGATGCGGTGGAGTGTTAAGAAGGTTGCGAAGGATGTTAAGGAGCATTTGATTCAGGCGAGGGATGAGGCGGTGGTTGTGAGGGGGATGGGGTTGGGATTGGGTGCGGAGAAGAAGAAAGAACCGATTACGGTGACGTTGAAGTCGGGGGAGAAGAAGGTGGTTACGGATCCGACGGCGATTTATATTGCGCAGGCTTGGGTGGGGAGGGGCACGTTTGGGAGGGAGCTGGATCATAGGGCCCGTGGGAGGATTAATGTTATGCGTCCGCCGTATACGAGTTTGACGGTTGTGTTGAAGGAGGAGAAGACGAGGATTCGTGAATGGGAGGATCGGGAGAAGAAGGAGGGGAGGAAGCGGAGGCAGAATCTGAGGGTGTCGTTGCCGGATCGGAAGATTTTTGCGCAGAGGCAGTATTATAGTTGGTAGTGGGGGGGATTTTGTAAGATAGATAGATTTGGCTGGATCCTTTTTCTTGTTTGTTTTGTTATGTTATGGGAGTCAGAATATACATTTTGTTTTTGTTATATGGGTGGGGGATGCTTCGGCTGCTTTCGTGTGTCTATCTTCATCGAGGATGTACTTGGTAAACTATAGAATATTCTTTATGTTTATGTAATTCCTGCGGTTTAGTCCCACCTGGTATATATAGAGATCGCGGGCGTGTATTTGGACACCCCTTCCACGTATTTGGACACCCCCTCTAACCCAATTGGGTGTTAGCATCAATTAGACTTTATACTAAGCCCATTATGGAGCACACTAAGCCTACTAAGGAAAGACATGACTTGGCATGCTTATATAATCTTCCCCCATCAAAACTGGCTGGGCTACATCATCAACTTACTGAGCATGTGGGCGCGCAAGCAGCTTCAAAGATTTAATGATTTTTTACCAATTCATTCAAAAGTGAAATAAAAAAAAACCAGACTCTATTTCCTATTTGGGACTAGCTTGGCAGCTTCTGTAAACACCATTTACTGCCTCCTGAGCTCCCCACCTTCTTACCCTACTATTCACCAGGACCACCACACCCACCAGGTCCACCATGCCTGCCACACCTGCCCCAAATAGGGAGAATATACACCACCTTGCCACCATTTGGTGCTGGGCCAGGGTGTTCAAATCTGGATGGTTCTCTAATGATTATTAGTCTGCAGGTGGCAGTTTGGAAGGTGGTTAAGGGCCTCTATGCAGGCCAGTTCCAGTTGATGTGGTCACATTATATAAGCACACCAAATTGGGCCTTTCCCTATTGAGCTTAGTATACCCCATAATGGGCTTAGTGTGATGTGTAATTGACACTAAGGCCCAATTGGGTTAGAGGGGGTGTCCACCTGGGCAAATACGTGGAGGGGTGTGTCCAAATACACGATCTCGAGATTAATTATTCTCAGGTTAATGATTAGCCTTCATCCCCATATATAGTTTTATTCATAATTCAATCCAGATTTTTGGGCAGCATGTATTATACCCATCCCACCCTGCTACTTTGCATAGCCTTGCCTTGCCTTGGTGAATTTTCCATTTTATTGCATGCCAGTCCTCATCCTCCCCCCTCTTCAATGCCAGGCATGAAACATGTCAAACATCCCCTCAAATAGCATCACACGTACATACACATTAGATTAACACAATAATTGGAAGAAAACAGAAAACAGCACCGACCAACCAACCCACTAGCGAAAAACAGGTAAAAGAACACTGGAATATCGCGAAATCTGCCGTAAAACAGAATCGGGATGACGCAGGATACATAACCAGACGAGTAAAGAGTAAAAAGTGAATAAATAACATTAAAAAGTAAAATATCTTCTCTCTTTGGTAATAAAATTAATCAAGAGAAAGATGAGCGAAAGAGGTAATATAGCCAAGTTCGCAAGAGGACAAGAAATTGTAAGGGAAAACATAGCATAACATGGCATAAGACGCGCTGGAGGAAAAGGAGGCGATTGGGAAACTAGATTAAGATTAACCTTGCTTCTGCTGCTCCTGGGGTTTCGACGCCAACATCGCCCGGAAGTCATCGTTACTCTTCTTCGCCTGCGTTGGATGTCCACTGGCTGACTCTTCTGACTTATTCTCACGCGGCATCGAACTTGCTACAGCCCCTCCTCTCTTCACCCCTAGCCCGCCTCGCCGGCCCGAACCAGGCTGGGTAGGCCGTTTGATCGGGCCTGGCTGGGCCATCATCTGCCCGGTAGATTTACCCTTCTGCTTCCCAACCTGGATCCGATCCATTTTGTGTTCCGAAGGCTGTTTGAGCATTTCAGCCACGGCGCCGACGCGGACACGGCGACCTGGGACGATCTCACGCCCTTCGAGACCCAACGAGGCCTTTCCCGCGTCGTTGACATCTAGAAACTCGACGATGGCTCCCTGGTGGTCTGGTCGCAGGATTATCTTGACGAGCGGGCCATACGGCGAGACTAGCTCCTGAATGCGCGAGTCATTGACGGTGTCGGGGATGTTCATGAGGCCGAGGGTGCGGAGGTGTTTGTCGCCGCTAGGACGATCCGTCGTTTGCACCGATGAGGGGCTGACACCGTTGGCTTCGACTGAGGGAGATTTCGACCGGTTGATGCGTGAGATTATGGTAGTAGCTTGCCGTTTGGCCGTTGTGGGCGTGGAAATGTGGACATGCAGCGGACGAGAGCGGAACAACTGCTCATTCATAGCAAGGGCGGCAGTGGCCGACTCTTTAGTCTTAAAAACGACAAATCCAAACCCCTTGCTGCCGCCATCGGCCTTGGTGGGAATCCTCGCAGTCTCGACCTCGCCGTACTCTGCAAAAAGGCCCTTCAGGTCGTTTTCGGTAGCTTTCCAGTCGAGATTCGAAACGTGGATTTCCCTTCCCTCCTCCATCGGCCCGGTCCGGTCCTGCCGTCGCGACGGGTCCGAGATCTTGACGACCAGATTCAGCTTCTGGCCAACAGACTTATCGTTCAGTTCTGTGGCCGTATGAGCCGCGCCGGAGCTTTCGAATTGAACATAGCAAAAACGTCGATGCGTGTTGTATTTGAGCGACGGGAACCTGATGTCGACGATTTCGCCGTACTAGAATAACATTAGCACTTAGATCTACTATGTCAAGGTAAGATGACTTTACCGGACTGAAAAGATCGCGAACATACGCTTCATCAGCAGTGGGAGGGAAATTCGTCACAAACAGAGTTGATTCCGTCCTGATCTGAACAGAAATAGTCTGGCCATCCATAGTCTTCTGGTCGCGTGTCTGCGCCGAGAGAGCGTCTTCCTTGGAGTCGAACTCGACAACGGCGTTGGGGTAATCGTCTTTCTGGGGAAGGATTTTCAAGGAGTTGATTTTACCGCACTATGATCATTAGTAGATGCCAAGTAAATCGCGAAAAGAAGACTTACATCTCTAAAGAACTGCCTTATCCGAGTCACACTGACTTCCGGAGGCAAGTTCTTCACAACAACAGTGGAATTCTCTCGGTCTCTCTTCAAAACAGGCCCCGGTTCCTCTCCCTTGGGCTTTTTGCTTGTAGAGCCATTAACATCCACTTCTTCACGTTTCCGCTTTCCACTGTGAGGCGACCTCTCATGATCGATTTCGGTAGGGGCATGTAGTATAGGCTCAGCTGGGACAGGTTGTTGCTGTTGCGCAGCCTGTAAAGCCTCTTCTTCCCGTCTTTTCGCCACCGCCTTCATCACCTTGCGAAGTTCAACAAGAGCAATCTGATATTCGTCTGCGTCCTCGTAATGCTCGCAGTGGGTGATGTACGTCGCCATGATCTTCTCTGGCCAATCGAGATCGGGCCTTTGCAGAGCACGCTTCAGCACAGCGGTGGCTAGGCACGGGTTCGGGGTTTTTCGCGCAGCACTCGCGCTGCCGTCTGATTGGGTGAATTTGCTCCAGGCGAGAAGTTCCCATGTATAATACATCATCCAGAACTCGTAGCTATGTCCGTGTCGATCAACAAGGCCTTTGAATGTTTCCCGGGCGCTATCCCAGCTGCCGCTTTCACTTAGGTAACGGATATAGATGCGCTCCAGCCGGAATAGCGGGTCATTCGGCACTGCTTTGTCATCCTTCTCACCGATCTCTTGTATACTTTCAATCGCCGATCGGATTCCAACTTCCGCAACATCCAAATCCTCATCGGTGGAATCATGCTGGAAAGCTCGTCGACGTAGGTAGCTGCACCAGGTAGTGTGTACTTTGATAACTTCGTCGATACCTCCGGTATCCAGCAGGCCGGTCCGGGTTGCCTTGTGTTTGATGTCTGCGATCTGAGTAAACGAACGGCCGTCGCGCTCTGCGCTGAGGATGTGTTGCGACCAGAGAGTGCCAGACCACGGACAGTGTCGAGTGGCGCGTTCGAGAGCTGGGATGGACGAGATCTGAGGAGCGCGTTCCATAGATTCCTCGACGAGGAACATGACATATTCTTCCCAAAAGCTGACGTCTGTCGGGAAGCGCAGTACGGCGCGTTGGTAAAGGGCGGAGATGAGGTGGAAGAAGTTGAAATGGCCTTTGCGGCGGGGCTGCGCCTGTTCCGATTGAATATACGCAACAAATAGGTTCCATTCGGTCGCGCTGTCTCCAGCTTCCACGGCCCGTCGAAGCTCTGTTTCTCGGACCTCCCGGGCATTCCACAGAGCCTTGGCCTCTGCGGCCTGTTTTGTCATCTCGACCATAACCTCTTCGTATTTATGGTTGTAATATCTAGAGATAAAATTCGAGTACATCTGAAAGGTATTGTCCCAGTTCATATGCGGTACTTGAAGACGATTGACAAACAGGTCGTTTACATGGGCGAGCTTTTGCTGTGATGGCTGATTTCCTACGTCCTGCACCATGAGATCGAGAAAGCGGTCCCAGACCAGATGGCTATCGTTGATCCTCCAGTTTGTAGCTTCGGCAGCCTCCCGCCAAGTATCTAGCACAGATTGCCAGGTGAAGGCTTCGCGGGCGACGAGTTTATCCTCCTCAGACATACCATCTCCAGACGCGGAGTTGTACAGGTATAGCATCCACTCGCCAAAAATAATCCACAACTTCGTGCTGCCGTATTCCTCGTCCACCGAGCGCCGACATAGGTTCATCACTTCGCACCGCTCCTCCACGGTCCGGGCCAATACGCTCTCGTCCTGGATCCACTCCGCCCAAAGGTCTTCCCCAATGGCTAACAGGCTGTCGAGGTCCTCGCGAGCGGCGCGCAGGTCGGGGAACACATCGTAGGTGTGGGGATCACCACGCGAATCGGGCGAGGAGGGAGGATATACATGGTTGACGAAGCCTTGATGGAGCAGACGAATAAACTTGACGCGCGATTCGTATGCATGGCGGTTGCGTTGGATGTCAGCGTACAGTTCCGTAGCCAGCTGCTGCATCTCGGGGGCCAGTGAAGAATTTTTAAAGTCTCGTCTGTGGGCGTCCTTTAGACTGTCGGCCATCTCAAACGTCGGCCGGGGTGTGGCATAATTGTGTTGAATGGGCTGAACAGTGGGATATAGGACAGATGGAGACATCTGGCTTTCGGGATTCCTTCTCGTCGTTGCCGTCGTGGTCGTAGTATTTGGACGTGGGGGCTGGTGGTGCTGCATTGCGGCGAGGTCGGCCAGGGTGTCCATGCCAGGCGTGGAGGCCTGTCTGGTGGGCTGCAGCTCGCTGGATGGGGGGGTGCCCGTGGTGGTGCCGGGGACGGGGACGACGCCCGGGGGCATAGCCTGCGGAGAGGGATCGCGCAGGCCGGGGGTCAGCACCTGGTGGACGAGGGGCGACGAGGTCATGGCGGGCCTGGTGGAACTCGACCGCGGCTTGTGGAAGTTCTTGTGAGGAGAGGCGGAGGGGGGCGGCACGGGGGTGGACTGGCCGGAGGGGGAGTCCTGCGGCGAGAGGAGGGAGTTGATATCCATGACGGCGGGCGAAGGCTGAGACACGCAGGGACTGGGATGGATAGCGGAGCAGCGCAGCGGGCAGCAAGGCACGGGACAAGACGAGCGAGCTGTGTGATTGGAGAGAAGCAAGCGGCCAGCGGGCGGGCTCAGCGTGGGCGGCCAGGAGGGATCAAGCACGGCTGGGGGGGAGAGGGCGGGTTGGGGACAGTTCCATTCCTCCGTCGAGCAGGAGAGAGAAGTAGGAGGAGGGTGAGGAGGGTGAGGAGGGTGACGAGGAGGAGGGATAGAGGAGAAGGTGACTTGGGAGCACAGCAGTGCAGAGAGGAGGAGAGGATAGGAGGGAATAGGATAGGAGATGGGAGATGGAGATGGGAGGTAGAGGTCAGCCAGAGAGAGGAGTGAGGTGAAGTCGAAATTGAAGTCGAGATGAAGTCGAAGTCGATTCCAAAACAGGAAGGTGAGGCTCCAGTGGGATTGCTTACCTAAGCAGCCAGGACTTCATCGTCAATTTGTATGTATTCTCCTCCATTTCTTCTAAGATATCAACATGGAATGGATATTCAATTCCCAGCTGCCCAGCTCCGTACGCGGACGATGAAACAAAGAGCGCCCGCAGCCCCAAAAAGCAGCCTATCCCCGCTGTCCTGGGCGGGCTGATTGGGCGGCGCGCAGCTGCTTGGCTGTTCACGGCCCTATGATTTCCAGACTCCAGATTTACGTTCAAGTTGATATTGCGGTGGTATTCATGAATGCTTAATAACTATCTCCAGCATCAAGTAACTCTCTCTATCCGCTGCTCAGCAAGTATACAGCTCTCAGTCTCTCAGACCCTTCTCATCCCTGGCCGTTCCAATCTATCTGCAACGGAAAGGGTCTTCTTGGCCGAGGTGTGGCTCGCGCGCCTACTTTTTATTCCCTTTCTATTTGCCTTTAAATATATACTAACTAGCTGTTTAGTTTATTCGTATTTCGACATCCATTTATTCTGATGGGCCCTTTCGAATTCTCGATTTCCCCCATTGGCCGGACATTGAATGCCAAGCCCAGTATGCCCAGAAGATAATATTCATCCACAAAGAAATATCTACGTCCATATTCCATACTCAATGCTAGGCAGGATGGTGCACCTAAATCAAGCCCAGGCTATGGCAATAATGGCATACCACCAGCATTGGAGTAGTGGCATGATGTTGAGGCTAGATCAGGAATACGAGATGCCACTACGACAAGCCAGCTAACCGCAGAGCCAGACGAACCCCATCAAGACCACAAGAAGGATCACCTTAGTGTGGAGGCCACCTATGTGACATATATCTCTGATACTTCCCCTCTTGAGGTCGCAAAGATGCCAATCCCTCATTTACAGATATACTAATCTATGCCAGCTAACCCCATAACCACACCACACAATGCCCCTCACTGCCCTCCCCAACGAGATCCTCCTCCAGATATCCACCAGTCTAACATCCCCCCAAGACCTCAACGCCGTCGCCCGCACCTCCAGCGCCCTACACGCCCTCGCAAACCCCCTTCTCTACCGCAAGGGCACCAAAGGCAAGGCGCCGGCAGTATGGTGGGCGGTGGAAAACGGGCGGCCGAGAACGCTGCAGCTGTGTCTGGACGCGGGTTTCAAGCTCTGGCGGATCCGGAGGAAGCTCGATCAGGGCGGAGGCGGACTATTCCATGCCATCGTCAGCGAGGATCGCGAATATGACTCCGAAGCGGATGACGATGATGATGACGCAGATATGGACCTCGACGGCGTCGTCCGCCTCCTAACCGCCAACGGCGCCCGCATCGACTCCCCCAACGCCGCCGGCCAAACCGCCCTGGCCCTCGCAATCACCACCAACGACACGCGCGCCATCTGGGCCCTCCTCCATGGCAGCGCCTCCCTCCACACCCAACCCACCCTCCTCCACCTCGCAGTAGCCGCCGACGTCTCCCTCCCCATCCTCGCCCACCTCCTCGACAACGGCCTAACCCCCTCCCTCAACACCCGGGACGACGACGACCTCACCCCACTCCACCACGCCGCCCGCCACCCATCCCCACACGCCGAGTCCCTCCTCACTTTCCTCCTCTCCCGCGGCGCAGACCTCACCGCCACCACCGACCCAACTGATGGCACCACCCTCCTCCACACCCTCACAGATACCCAAACCCACCTCATCCCCTTCCTCACCCAACCCCCCTGCAACCTGGACATCAACACCCGCGACTCCACAGGCCAAACCCCCCTCCACTCCGCCGCCCGCACCGGCGAGGAAGCCGTAATCCGCGCCCTCGCCGCCGCCGGCGCAGACATCAACCCGCGCGACCAACTCGGCATGACACCACTACACTGGATCCTCTGGGCGTGCGGACGGCCGTGTCCGGATAACTGGGTGATGCCTGCGCTGGAGGCGCTGGTGGAGGTTGGCGCGGATGTCGCGGCGCGGAATGACGCGGGAGAGTCGGTGGTGCATTTGGGTGTGCAGGGGGCGCGGGATGAGGATGTTTTTGGGTATGTGTTGGGGTTGAAGGGGGTGGAGATTGATGGGGTGGATGGGAGGGGGTGGACGGGGTTACATTGCGCTGTTGGGGGGGAGGGGGGAGGTGGTGAGTGGCGGTTGGCGAGGTTGTTGGTTAGGTTTGGGGCGGATGTTAGGAGGAGGACGACGGGGGGTGGGGAGGGGGATGGGGCGGGGCAGACGGCGTTGCATATTTTTGCGGAGAGGGGGGAGTATGAGCCGGAGTTTTTGGGGTGGTTGGTTGAGGCTGGATTGGATGTACATGAGGTTGATGGGAGGGGGGTTAGTGCGTATGAGTATTTGAGGAGGAAGGGGATGTTGGGTATGTTGCCGGGGGAGGAAGGGAAAGATAGTTAAAACATCTCATTGATAGAAACACAATTGATCGATCGATTGATTGTATAGAGGGGATTGATTCCATATTGAAAATGAAAAGCGCGCCAGAGATATCAACCTAACAAACAAGCAATAGGGGAATAAATACAAACAGCAATAACCCACCCACCCACATAATGATTATATCCCCCCCAAATTAAATTAATATTATACCCCCCTTCAACTCAACCATACACCTCACCACCCCCCTCATTATAATCCGCAATCAACTCATACCCGCCCTCAGCCGGCAGCACGCGCGCAGCCACCACCACCGCCACCGCACTCAGCAGCGCCAGACACCAACTAACCGTGCACATAATCCACGAGTCATCAAGTTTCCAACCGAGGAAGAAGTGATCATCATTCTCGACGAGATACGACTGCAATTACCATAACCATTCATTAGCTAACGTCATAAAAAAGGAGCCCCGGAGAGTGACGTACAACCAACCCCATCCCGGCACTCTGCACAACCCCCACAACAACCAACAACAACGCCAGCACCCTCCACCCATTCTCCCTCGCCTGCTTGCCCCCCAGTAATATAACCAGATACGTGATGAGTGTCATCCCCTCGAGCACGACGGCAAAGGACATGAGGAAGCCTGTGGTGCGCCACATGGAGCAGAAGTAGCGGTTTTGGTCGCCCTGGCAGTCGTCGTATTGCGGGAAGCGCTCGCAGGATTGGGAATTGGATTGGGTGAAGCAGCGGCGGTGGAGGCCGTAGGAGATGCCGGAGGACTTGGGTTTTGTTAGATTTGGATATATAGTAAAGGGGGAGGGGAATGGGGGACATACCGTGCCCCTATGCGAGCTGACCCATCTCGGCAACGCGATGGAGGCGAGGGTTAGGGCGAATGCTGCACATAGTTAGTTATCCATTCCATTAGCCAGTGAATGCTATATTATTTCATGTAGGTAATAGGGCATAGTTTACCGGCCAGAAAGACAAAAAACGTCGTCACGTAGACGATGGTCTTTGTGACGAAGCCTGTGTAGTTCTTCCTCCCGCCCCCGGGCACCAGATGGATGTCCACGATGGCGGGGTCTGTGTGAAGCGGGCTGTATGTTGTATAAAATCGATATGGAGAGTTGCACAGTGCAGCCGGCCAGCCACGGCGAGGGCGCTTTTATAGGTGGATGAAGAGCGGCATTCGAGGGCAGGCTGGGGGAGACGGGACGGGATGTGGTCTTAACTAGTTATCTGCTGGCAGGCCGGGATGATAAGGGCGGTGGCTAGGTATAAATAGATGGTGAAGAGGAGTTGAGGAGAGGGAGAGGGGTAAACTGAGAGTTGTTGGAAGTAGATGCGAGGTGAGGTTGGACGGGTTATGCGGGCAGGAAGGCCCGTTATGCATGGCGTGGCAGGTGGTGGGTACTGGTACATGCGCCACAGCGGGTTCTTGGTGGGGCGGCAGGTACCAGTACCCGCCAGCTAGTCTGCCGCACATTCTTGTCAATTCTCTGGTCGACATCTTCACTTCTACATTCCTCGACAAGAAATACACACTGGTATCATATTGTTCAACACAAAAGATTCACCTTGGTGTGGCAGTCACCTATTCTGGCACATATAGATGCCTATCCACCCAGCGTCAAAACAAAACCGGTCCGCATCCATGCAACAACCCACCAGCCACCAGCATGTTACTATCGAAAATGCCGCATACCTAGGTATCTGGCGTCTGTTCCCATGGCTGGAGAGCTTAGTTGCTGAGGTCTATCTATGAGGCATTTTCGTACTTTTCTAGACGTTAGCTACATCGAGTAGACTGTTTAGAGTAGACTATGGAGACAGCCGCTGTATAGATATTCGGCGCCAGAGAGAGGCTGGTGTATGTTCTGCATTTACAAACCCACTCTAACCAACAGAATGAATGTATAGAGACTCCATTAGTAAAGAAACATGCAATCTAATTTCTATTTCCTACTAATTTATACACCCACTAGCAGAAAGGAAAGAAAAACAGGTACTAATGAATCCATCAAGAACGTTTCCTTCGGGAAGACAGTAGCCTGTGGATATCAGAGCCATGTTAGATCGTGGTTTTCTCTTCTGTTGTGGATGGGCATACCATACTGGCTTTTACCATTAAATTGGAATTTGGGTCCCATCGCGCAAATCAGGGCCAGGCCCACTACATACGACGAGCATAATCGACGAGTGTAAACCATGGCGGTCCATCCGCTTTTAATCATCCAACCTGGAATATCAGGACACACATACCAAAGGAGGATGATTAACGCGAGAAAAAATATTAATCGCAATCATACCACCATCTCTCCCCTCACTGTTTATTGGTACTAGTAGTAGTAGTTTATTCTATCTCGCGTAAATCGAAATCCTTCCAACCAGAATCTCCTCGTTAGCCTAAGAATTTCACCAATAAAAGCCGGGAGTGCGAGCTTAACTGACTCCCTCGAAAGTTCAGATTGAACTGAAAACTTCCAACTCCATGGCACATAGCAGGCCGAGGCGGCACTGTGGGTCGGAGGCGTGGAAGAGGCTATGGTATTTGGGCAGTCAGCAATCATCCAACCACGAATATCAGGACACACATACGCAATCGCAATGATAATTATGACAAGCAGTATAATGGATGCCGCTGTAATGAAGAATATAGTTTCCCCCTCTATGGGTGCGGACTATGCGTGGACTCGGCATTCGTGTGCGTTGTTGGTATGGGTTTGGGCTTGGTTTGCTATGGGTAGGTCGAAGAAGAAGAGAGACGCAGTGGAAAATGACTCCTCTTATCAACATGACCACATAGTAAGTTTGGGAGCCTCGCATGGATCGCTCGAAGAATGCTGTTGTATTTAACCAGTCAATAATCATCTCATAATCATCCAACCTGGAATAACAGGGCACACATACATTAGGAGGAGGATTGTCTTGCTCACAAGCAGGATTGATAAGGCAGTAATAATGAAAGCATGCACTTTTCCCTCCATGCTCCGTGGTATTTATGTGTTGAGTATGTCCTTTAATTGTCCTTTAATCGAAATAAAATATCGATGGATGGGTTGCCGAAAAAAAAAAGAAGAGGAAGAAGAGAGACAGATACGGGGGAAAACAGGCTGGTCATAATGAAAGTGGGCTGGGAAGAAGAAGAAGAAGAAGAAGAAGAAGAAGAAGAAGAAGAAGAAGAAGAAAACAGACAGATAAGAGGTGTGAAGCAGATGTAAACAAAACAGCCTGGAGAAGGAATGATTCTTCAGTCACTTTAGGTTGTTACTGCCACTTATCTAGATCTGTGACTGAATAGATTCATTCCGGAGGCAGGTGATTGCGCGGATGGAGGTTCATGTATGAGGGGTCCTTGGAGGCTTCTACACATTAGCTATGTGGAGCAAGTAATACCACTGGTATAGTATTTACTTAACCGACCCTTCAAGTTGAGTACAGATACTGCGGAATTATTGATTCATCTCCTTCATTTCCTGCTGCATAGCTTTCAGCTGGTTATAAATGTCTTCCAACCAGAACTCACATTCATTAGCCTTATTTAATTCCACGAAAGGTCAGGAGGTCTAGCTTAAATACCTCGGGCGAATGGTGCGAATGAGATCTCTAGTCTTATATTGCGAAGAACCCTGTTGTATTTGGCCAGTCAGTCAGCATAGAACAAAGTAAAGGAGAAGAAGGGCACTTACTGCCATCAACTTTCCATCTTCTCTTTCCACCCGGATTTAGAAGACTGCATCTATAGCTACATACATATAGTATTTGTAGGGGGTTGGAATGCAACGATTCTCTGCTTCCATGCTCTGAGTTGACCGACTCTCATTTGAATCAAGTCCTCCATCGTCGCGCTTCCTCATATCTCTTCGACTCGTCCATGAGGTCTTCCGTCCAGAAATGCATTTGTTAGTTAGTCTTGATTTCACTTAAAAGTCAGCGAGGACGAGATTTGTACTGGAACTTACCCTGGTAAGTTGGTCCAAGATCTAGGCGTATGCTGCGAAGAAGCCTGTTGTATTTTATTTAGTTACTATTTAGCAAGCCAACAATCATTTCAACCTGGAAGACGTTCACTTACTGCCACTTGTTTTTTATCTTCTCTTTCCATCTGTAGTACTTCAGCTTGGGATTGCGCTTGGGGTTGGGATTCGGATACAGGGAGTTGTAGGACGGGGGCTGCTCATTAGAGTCCATTTTTAATGCTGATATTTTCTCTAGAGAAGGTAAAAATAGGCCGTGAAATGCCATCCAAGCCCCGATTTATATATTTACATCTGCAGAAATAGAGTTGTGTCCGGGACTAAATGGAAAGCTTGTTTTTTAGACTCTACGCTAATTATAACTATCCAAACCCCATCTTGACATCCGACTCCCCTCCGGACCCGTGGCTGCGAACATAACTATTTACTTCCTGCGGCAGAAACACATAGATAGACGGATTTTTGTACCTTTCTCAGACCCTAGCTAACTAGCTAGTTACATAACTGTGCACATTAACGTTACATGATACTCAGAACACTCGTTGACTTCTCGCCCCGCCGCCCTCTCCTCCTCCTCATATTTCCGAATCGACTCTTCAATCTGGGCGCGAATGGCTTCAAAACCGAGAATATATTTTGTTAGCCTGACTAGTTAATGAAATAACTAAGAATTCCACTGAATGGTTCAGGAGGTCCTATTTATTAGCTTGAATAGTTACACTTACAGGGGTGGAGATTGAATGTTAAAGTTGGCTTCATGCGTATGCTGCGAATAAGCCTGTTGTATTTAACCAGTCAGTAAGTCAGTTAATCATTTAACGTAGATTACAGAGCAAAGAGATGAGGAAGACACTTACTCCCACTTATCTTTGACCTTCTCCTTCAACCCGCGCTTGGGATCGCGCTTGGGATCGCCCTTGGGATCATGCTCGGGATTGTCCTCGGGATCGTGCTCGGGATCGTGCTCGGGATCGTGCTCGGGATCGTGCTCGGGATCG